>BMAO01039346.1:0-137693 GCA_019973975.1 Trichonephila clavata | reverse complement strand
AGTTGCAATGGCATGGCACGTTGAACATCGTGCATTTGTTGTGGAGGAGTATATTCATACTCAGCGAGCATTTCACATTAGATTCCAACTTGGCCATCATAGTCCTTTATCAGATATAAAAACTATTCACATTTAAGTTGCAAACTTTAGAGCAATTGGTTCTGCTCTGAAAAAGAAATAGCCTGGTCGACCTCGGATTGTAAAAGCATCGGAAAATGTGTCGCATGCAAGAGCACCCATTGAGCAATATCGAAAGCGTTCAGCACTTAAACCTGCAGCTGCCCTGGGATTGTCTGATAGGAGTGTAAGTAGAATCCTGCACAGAGATCTTTACATGCACCCATACAAAATTATGTGTATGGTTACCCATACACATGCACCCATGAATTAAGTGAAAGAGATTTTCAAGGTTGCAGTATTGCTTGTGGAGATGTTCTTCAGAACATTCTTCATGACTGCTTTGATTTTGTCTGATGAGGCCCACTTCCACTTGTCACGCATTGTAAATAAACAAAATTCCACTAATGGGCAGCAGAAAACCCACAGTTGCTTCACCAATGAGCACTTCACAGCCCTTGTGTGACAGTTTGGTGCACTGTTGCTGAATTTGGTATGCTTCAGATCACTTCCGTCACATGATTGAAACCTTCCTTCGACCAAAGTTAAATGACTTTCTTGGGGACCTTGAAGAAGCAAAAGTCTGGTTTCAATAAAACAGAGCCTTAACTCGCACTTTGCGTCATTCTCTGGGAATTTTGAGTGTTGTTTCCTGGATGTCTTTTCTCTTTGCAAGGAGACATTGTCTGGCCCCCAAGGTCTTCCGATTTATCGCGCAAGTCTACAAATATCATTCTACTCCCCTGCTAGCACGAAAGGAGGCTGTCACCCAGGCAGTGGCTACCATTCCACCAAAAATGACGCAAACTATTGACAACTTTTGGGAAGGACTTTGCCAATGTGTCTGTCTACATTGGGAAATGCCATTTAGCGCACATAATTTTTACTACCAGTTAATGTAAAATAACTTAGTATTTGTTGTTCACAAGTAAAAGGCTTTTCTCTGTATCTTGTTTTGTGTGTTTGTAGCTAACTGCCTTTTGAAACAGAGGTCAATTTGCTGAACCCTGTAAATATCAAAAATAAAAAGTGTAGTTTTACAACAATTATTAGTTCATAATTTTTAATTAATTATCCACATATCTGTTAATTCTAGCATTTAGAGAGTGTTGTATTATGGCCAATTTGAAAAAAGTATTTTATTGTATTTCAAATAAACTAATAAGGTATTTAAGTAAAAATAAGAGAAGATTGTTTTAAGGTTGATTTTTTTTATCTTGGTTCATTTAAAATTAATAGTTTCTGTTTTTGTGACAATTTTTTAAAAAATATATTGATTTTTTTTTTTATTCATGTTTTTGTCATACTATGTTTATAGAGCTTTCCAAAATGTTCAAAATCCAAGATAATCCAGATGGATCCACCAGCATCTATTGTAAAAATAGTGGAAATCTTCTTTGTACTATACCAGGGAAACGAAATTCTGTGAGTTTTTAAATTTTGCCTCTTTAATGTTTGCATACTTGCCAACTTTTGTTTATTGTGTAAAATTTTCATTGCTGACAGTTTTCTCCCCTACTGTTTTCAATTTTTCAACAGTTGTTACTTATTTAAAGAAGAAAAATAAGAATTTCATTATTATATTGGTTGCTCATATCATTTAATACATTTGGTATCTCGGGAAAAAATAATCTTTCATAACCTTTAAAAGTCAATGAATTGCTCATGTTTCCACCATCTATAAAGGTTTCAAAGTTTGCACTATAAAGAAGTCCAAGTACTTGCATACTATCACAACAATGGCAACGTTCAACATAACTCATGAAGTGGGCAACCCCAATTTGTGCTGAATCGGTAACCATGTGCTTCGTTTTAATACGGTTGTAATACTATGCAAGTACTAGAGTTTTAAAACATTCACATGTACTTGATGGCTATTGCTGGGTCGTAATTTTGTTGTCAATTTCTAACTTAGTTGTTAACTTTTGTGTGTGTAATATTTTTTATATACCGTAAAATTCGACATATGGCGTGCACTTTCAAATCAAAAAATAAGATTGAAATTTAAGGGTGCTTGTTATACGTCGGGTATAAAAATGATAGCTTTAAAATTAAAAAAAGATGAGGATATAAAAAAAATTAGACATCTACATAGATTGAAATGTTGTTTATTTAAAAGAAAAGACATTTTTTTCTCTCGTGTATTTAAAGGTTTGTAGCTTTAGAAGTATACTATTTTTTCAAAAGCTTGGGATAATACTTCAAATAAAGGAATTGCCTTCATACCTTCGAATGGCTCTCGTACATTTCAGGTTTCTTCACAAAAAGAGGGATGGTGCATTATGTGGCAAATATACCTAAAAATTAAATTCAACTTGAAAGTATAAGCGTGCATTATATACGTGAAATTTTATGGTAAATATAATTTTAAAAATTGAACTATTTTACTGTATATCTTATTTTAACAAAAAATCTTTTTTGAGAAGTCATTTCTTTCTTGTTTGTAAATATGTACATCAATTTAAATTTACCTTAGTGTATGAATTTTTATAAAGTTGATTTTTAAAAAAAAGTAGATTTTGTCTCAGCTATTTTCTTGTCAAAATATGTATTTTGAAATTTTTTTCACATTTAAAAATATTTCTTTGATGCTTTGTTTTGTAAAATTTAAAATGATGTCTATGCTAATGTTTTAAGAATTAACTAAAACTGGTGTGCACATGTTATCCCAAATTTTCCTTAGCATGTTGACCATGTGTTATATAACTCTGTGTTGTTTTCAAAATTTGGCAGGCCCGACTTTTCTTAAGTTGATTTAAATTGTGGAAATTACATTATTTTGAAATCTTGGAAAGTAACTTGCAAGTGAATTAGTTTGCTTAAATTTTTTGAGTAATTATTTATTAAAACTTATTTTCACTTATTGTAAAATTCTAGTTTAGTTTACACATCTGGTGCCAGAGGGCAAAAAGTACCAATTTACACCATTTTTCTGTATTGAATTTCTGTCCTATTTAAGGACAATTCGTCTAGTTGGTGATAAATAAAAATATGTACCAAAGTAAAATCCGACTAATTTCATTTATTGACTTTGTTTGTAACAAATTTGAATTTTAATGCTACTAAAAAGAATGTTTAATAATGAGTTATTGTACTTAATCCAGTTTGTAGTTGCTTAGAGAATATGTTTAAAAATGAGTAAAGCTTGTATTAACAGTTTGCTGATATTTTTAATGCTCCACTCTGTTTTTAAAAGTATTAATGGAAATGAACAAGGTTTCTGAATAATCCCCACTTTGAAAGGTGGGAAATGCATTGGGAGAGTAGAGGAAATTGTTGGTTGGATCATATTTTAGTATATATAGGATTTTGCATTGATTTTGTTGTGTTGCCAAACTGAATAATTTCACCATGCTAGCTACCTTTTTTAAACTCTAAACTAGTGACTGCTAGTTTTATGATCTCTGGCCACCATTATAACTATATAACAGTAGTAATTAGACAATTTAACTTTTTTTGATTACTGTTTATATATGTGATTACTGGAGAGTGGATCAAAATGAATGGAATTAAAGAATTAATGAGGTTTTTTAATTATTTTGAAGCAAGAGTGCAGAAGAAATTGATTTAATGATGTATGTAAGAAGGTTTGTATGCTGAAAGTAAGAATGCAAGAAGTGTTAAAATTGCAGGATATAATGAAAAAGAAAAATTGTAATTAATGTATTTTATTAGAATTGTACACAAGGAGGTAACGATCTGCATAATATGACTGATACTATAAGAGGCACAGATGATTTTGTGCAAGTCATTTGATTAATTATGATAAATATGCAAAAAATTGGTTAACCATTTAAATGAAAGTTCATTGGTTATTTTATTTTACTTTGCCTAAGGTATTGCACTAGTTTAGGCTATCATAAACCCCCTTATTTACACCTCATGGACCCCCAAATTATTTTTCTGCTGATGTGAACCCCTTGCAGGTCTTCATAAGACCCCTGGGGGTCCATATAGGCCACTTTGGGAATCACTGCTTTAGAGTATGATGTTTACAAACACTCACTCTCTGAATACATCTGGCATTGTAGAAAGAATCATTCTGTGGATGAAAAAATTTTCCTTTTGTGATTGTCACATTTATATCCTCTTGTGGAAAAGGATGATCCTTCATAATAACCTGTTTCTTTCAATTTTCACTTTTTAGATGTTTTTTTTAATGTACTTTTTAAAGAAATTTGATTTTATTCCATAATATGGCCCATTTCATCACAAACTGTTCAAACAATCTTGTTTACTCTTTTTTATGCTTTGAGTTTGAAAGCTGCACTCTTGGTTCCACTTTGGAATGTTTTTCAAAACTTGTTTATCAGTATACCAAGATAGGATTTTACTAAAATTATTTCATAAAATTGTACAGCAATGCATTTAAAATTGTATTCATAAAGGTTTTAAGTGTTGTTTTCTTCATACAATTGTATTTCAAAAGGAAGAAATTCATGTTTATGATGCGACTTCCCTGTGATGTGAATTAATGATAGCCCAAAGATTGCCATTTGTGTTGATAAGGTACTGGTTTTTTTATAGTTAGTTTTATTAAATAATGGAGGCTACTACTTTGTTAATACTTTTGGCCTTCAATTCTTTTTATAACTTGGTGTGTGTGGAAATTAATGTAGTCGAATACTAGCTTTTACGTTATTGTCATTTGATGGTAATATGTCAGCTCTCATATATGACTTTGAATGAAATCAAATATACACTTGAAAAATCATTATTAGGCAATATCTATAGATAATGTATTTTAGAAAAAAAGTATCCAATTCAGAATGTAAAAACACGAAACTAAGGGAAATATTTATAAATTTTTAGAAAGAAATTTACTTCTAAAGAGAAAATTTTCAATTTTATTGAGAAAGGCATGTATTTTTAACAAGCATGGAGGTTTCAATTAAGAGAACTCTAATGTTATTGGATAAAAACATTTATATTTTCTGTAGTGTAATGTATATTTGTAACATTAAAAGTAAGATTGATATTTACAGATACACTTTACATGCAGGATATAAAATAGCTTTAAAAATAAAGAAAAGATGAGCATGAAAATTAGACTTCTAGATATATTTCAGAAAACATCTGGGGTGTGATATACATCAACAATAGTGTTAGAATTTAGGAAATTTTTAGGATAACAAGTATTCTTGCATGTTGGAAGGCTATTTAATAGTTCTAGAATATTTATTCTCTTAATTGAATGTTTCATAATTCCTAAATTATATATCCCAAGATTGAAGCATTGATTATCATTTATTCTCTCATTTCTTTAAAAATCTTATTAAAAATTCTTGATAAGTTGTTTGCAAAGTAAACTTTATGCTGCTGAGAAATTTCTTTTATGTAAGTTAGTTTTGAAAATGAGTTAACTAAAAAAGAAATTTAAAAAATTACAAATTTTGTTCTGCAGAATCTTCCTAGAAGAGTGAATGTGGTTGAGCCGCAGCCTGCCAATAATGTTGCAGAAACATCTGTTGTGCCCGACTGGCATCATTTAAAGAGGCAAAAAGTGTCTTCAGTGAGTGATGGTGGGTTGGTAGTTCTCTCTCTCTATATATATATAGATAGATATAAAGTTTTTATATTTTCTTTAGCCAGGTGCAAAAATTCACAATGCTACAAAAGGTTAAATTTAAAAATTATTTTGCCTTAAAGCATATTGGTAATTTTATAGTTTGTATACATAAAGCAAGTATGAGCAAGTTGGATTTAATTTGAGATATGAAAATATAAAAACTGTAAAAAATGCGATAATGATTGGGCGAAATGAAATCATTTATTCAAAGTTCGTTACATACACTCGTAGGATAGTACGAAGTCCTGTTACATTTTTCTGGGAAGAACTGAGACGTAATGAATGTGAGTGCTTTTATAAGAATTTTACCACTTGTTACAAAAGATACAAGGAGCTTAGGAAGACGCTTGTTCCTATTAAAGAAAAAAAAATTGTCGTTTCACTAACAACTTTTTATGATATTTAAACAAACATGTATTAAGTTATGCCAGTTCTGAAACAATCTATCAACATTCAAGTGTTTTCAGTAATTTTTTTATATAAATTGCAATTTTACAGCTATATTTCAAATGTTTCTCTCTGTTAAATTAAACTAAACACGTCTATTTTTCTAAATCTTTCAAATAACTCTCTCTGTTATATACTTTTCATTAAATTCTGTTAGTTTTTTCATAGTACATAAAAAAATGGAAAACATTTTATTAAAAGTTCTTTAACCCTTTGCACTCTTGAGTCAACCAGAACAGTAGCTACCACTTTATCATAAAAATTGGGGCTTTTGAACCATCGTATTATATAGTATAGTTTTGGAACCAGCAATATATTATAGTGATATTTGATTTATAAAGATTTGTAAGCATGTTCAACCTTTTTATTTTTTATTATTTTGTACAGTATAAGTTTTGAAAAATTTCCCAATATACATTGCAGACTGATCAATACCTGACAGGCAAATTAAGTTTAAAATTGTCACATAGATGTAATAATACATTGTGTGAATTGAGAAAAATAAATTTTAAACCTTCATACTTCATTAGCAGCTTACACTTGGGTGAGATCTGACTTGGCTGATTATGCGCTGCTTTATATAGTACTATGAAATATTGTAAATCACTGTTCTGGTTACATAAAGAATATTCCAGAAATTTAGTATTGATTACATTTCTTTTAATTGAAATTAATTTTAATAATTAAAGTTGAAGAATAAGTTAACGTAAGTTTAGAAATATTCAATGTTACAGTATCCGAGTTATAAGTTCAATAATCCAAAGTTGTACTTGAACATTTGAGAGAATCATGGCAATATTTTAATGAAACAATTTTAGAAAAAATGCCCTTTTTTTTGTATTTATATTTTTAAATTTCAGAACTTTGTTAGAAGGTTTAACATAAATAAAAAATAACATTTCAGGTTAATTTTATGAAAGACATCTATTTTCAAAAATTAGTTAAATAGAAATGCTTTATTATCATGTTTGGCAATTAAGTGCCACATGGTTCTTTACGTGGTAAGCTTGGTACTATGATAAACTAGTTTGTATCTGGAAATATCTTGAGGAGTTTAGTAATTTTATTTTGTGTAGTCATAATCATGTAAGCTATTATAATTCATCACAGTACTCTAATTTATGTCAAATTTAAATAGTGTATTTTCCATAATTATTACTTTTTTTCCTTTCATTTGTGACATCAGTTTTGGCTTTAAAAAAAAGTGGAAAGATTGTTTTATGTGCATACATGATATTCTGCTGATAAATTAATATTTGTGGGGTTTTTTTATCATTTATTTTTATATTAATCACTTTTTAAATGAATATCCTTTGACTAAATTCAGATCAGGTTGTTTTACTGAATCAATTTTCCCTGTAAATTAAAGTTAGATCATCAATTATTAAATAGCAGGCTGGGTGGCGTGGTTGGTTTGTCGCTGGCCTTCTACACCCAAGGTTGCGGGTTCGACCCTGGCCCAAGTCGGTGGATTTTCTTGATGCAGAAAATCGACAGCGGCCATGTCGTATGATTATACAACATGCGAAAGATCCTTGGAGTGTCTGTTTGGATTGGATGCTCTCGGCAAAATTAAATCCTAGTACAAAGTTTGCATCGTCAAGAGCTCGGGTGTCTCCCTCTGTGGAGGAAACTGGGCTTCAAAATTGCTTGCTGTAACTGGTATCGCCTATATGTTGCAGCGCTAAAAAGTGGTACCAGCTCCTGGGGAATGTACTAGGTCTGCAAAGGGTTAAAATACCAATGCATAGCCCCTTGAAAAAAAAATTATTATCTCCCCCCCCCCCCCATATCTATAGATTACCAAAAGTAACAACTAAATAATTTCGAGATACAATATATATTATTCAAGATTCAGTATATTATAATAAAATATATTTTCCAAACTAATTCCTCTCATGTCAGAATTGCACACAAAAATTTTGCAGCCAATTTTTTTGTAACATGAAATATAAATTGTATTATGTCAATATAGTATGCATTTGTTATATTTATTATTGTGAAATAAAACTATATATATGCTGTAAAAATTAGTAATTTGTGGTTGTATATTAATTATTATGCTTAGTATTTTTGATATCTTAGAAGCAAGAATTAAATTTCATTATTCTTATTAGTTTATAAAAAAAAAGATGTTCCATATTTTAATACAGATTCTTGTTACAGTGGGCTAAATTAATTGCATATTAAATTTGTATTTTATGTAGTTTTTATAATTTTTAGAAATAAAATCTATGCTCTGTATATTGTGAGTGTAATGCAACTTATTTCATGATTACACCTCTACTAAACAAAAGAATTAAAACTGTTTTAAGTGACAAATGAACTTATACTGTATTTTATCTTGAAGTATTTATTTTTTTTTAAAAAAAGGGGGATTATATTTTGTTATTTCAATACACCTGTAAATGTTTGAAAAGTTTTTTTCTTCTCACAGAGCCTGCTGAACTTGATGAAAATGGGGTGGAACCTATAACAAGGTAAGAATTTTAAATAAAAAAAAAAAAAAAAAAAAGAGGAAAATTGATGAATATTTCTCTTTTTGTGCTCAGGTATTGAAACAGAAATGATTGGACATGGTATAAAAGTAAAATTAAGAGTCTTTCATCAATATTTTATTTATACCTAAAATAACTGTGTTAACTGTCAAACGTAACAAGATATTATTACAAAGTCATTGAATATTGTAAAAAATGCAATATATGATAGTGTTAAAGAGAAAGTTTAAATTTCAATACAAGAAAATACTATAGATATATTTTATGAAAATGTTTTTGAAAGTAGAATAAAGTATGACACTTTAAGTATGTAATGAGTTGCAAATCTTAATGCCAAAAAAAAAATTCTAAATCTTACTAAGCATTTTTTTTTTTAATGGATCAATATTTGTTGAAATTAACCAATTGTATTTTGCGATTAAGGGGAAATTTCCTAAACAGAAAAGCCCACTTGTTCCTCAAAAAAAAAGTTCAATGCATTATGGAACAAATTACATATCTAATAATTGAAGTAAAAATTAATCTTGTTCTTAGTTAATATATTTAGTAAATAATGATGTATTTCCTCAGAAAATTTCTGTATGTTTTTTGATTAAAGGCAAGATTTCAAATACGTATGTAGATTTATAATCTAACAGATTTTTAAAAAAATAACTTGCATACAGATATGTACAGCTTAAATATAATTAAAAGTATCAAATGTCCCCTTTTTTCCCTTCAAATTTTCAGAATTTCATATAAATAGCCAACAATTGCCAGTGACTTACTAGTCCCAATTTGTGGATTTGTTCTACAATAATGTGAATTTTTCAATCAAATTAATCTTACTTAATGGATATGTTAATAAAGATGTCTGAAAATGTGGCTCTTAAATTGCCATACATTATTCATCAATTTTGATAAAATATTTGGAGAATATATTATAATATATAATAATTATAATATATAATATGTAATAAATTACTCAAATGTTTATTGATGATATTTGGGAAACATGCTTTTCAACAGTGGTGTTGCACAATTGTATCCTTGACAGAGGAAAGGAAAGAATGAGGAGTGGTAGAGAGGGTCTGAAATTGATATTGTATGACAAGTGGAATAGCTTAGTTTTAGTAAATGTATAATAGTGTTTTGATGAGAAAGAGTTTGAATGAATTTATATATAATATAGATAATAATACCAACAACACAATTGAGACTGAAAACAGCAAACTGTGTGTTGAAACTTGTACTTGAAAGTTATCACTTTTTATTTTTATGGATCGATATTCTGAGTACAATAGAAATAATTTTGTTAATATATGTAATCATTATCTATCATTCTCTCTGTATTTATATGTATAATATATACTGTTCAGCTTGTGTTTATATCTGCAGCCTCAATTATACATTAAAGCCTGGGGTTTTCTAAAATTCAATTGTAAATTTGAAATTTATAAAGATTATTAAAACTATTGATACTTTTTCCTTGAAATTTTTTATTAAAGTTTGAAAAAATTTTGACTTGACCATCTCCTGATGACATATTATTTACAATTGTTGAAATTAGTTTTTTAGAACCTTACAAATAGCTTGCTTTTTTCTTTTTTAAAAAAAGCCATTTTGGTAAAGCATGAGAATAAGTTTTTAACCTTCCAAGCATATAGCTATGTGTTCAAGCCATTATAGGATTGTCTGTGAGGAAGGAAAATGTCCTTTTTTTTTAAGGGAGAGGGAAAAGTTTGTGGCTTTTACGTTTGTACATAAACTTTTGGTTAAAATATTTCTTAAATAGAGCAATCACATCAAGGCTGGGAAAAAAATGTCATTGTTGTCTAATCTTGAGAGAACATAAAAGTCTAAATATTTTCTTTTTCCATAACAACTGCTAATTGAAAGGAAGTGAAAAAGAATGACAAATTTGTTTTTTTTTATGAAGGATTAATAAAACCTGATTATCATAAAAATTGAAAAATAAATTACTTATTTTAAAAATAGATTATAAAACAGCTGTAAATACCCAGTTGTTATGAAATTCTTATTACAAAATGGAAAAGTAATATTTGGAAATGTTGTAAATAAGAAAATGAAAAACTAGATTTTGCAACATCACTGAATTTCAATTAAATACCTTGGTGGTGGTGGTTGTTTCATTTCAATTTAGTCATAAAAACTATGCTTGTTTTTTATTTATATTAAATATGGTTTTTATTTTTATGTTATAGCTCATCGCAAAAAAAGTTGCCATTAATTTGGGAACAATGTCTTTCTCTTAGGCAAAGCAAGTGTTGCCTTTCACCTATTCCCATCGCCATTGATGGTGATCAAACTGAAGACTACTTAAATGACTCTGTTACCATAGATGAATTCGCTAAATGTCTCAACCTTGTTTCAAAAGAGAAGCTGCAGACAGAGAACAGAGACAGTCTCCTTGCAGAATATCCTCTCCGACTTCTGTCCCGGAGCAAGGCATATCGTACCCTTGAGGATTTTCCCCCAGAGGACTTGAGGGACCTGAAACTCCCAGATGACATGCCTCTGACGTCTCTCTTGGGGATGAAGATCTTGCACTTGAATGAGAATAGAAACTTCTTCAATGAGCAGCAAGTGATGATTTCTCTGAAGAAGTATGACAGCTTCTGTCGCATTCCATTCAATGCCACTAAGCCAGGCAGTTGCCACTTCCCCAAGCTGCGATGCAGAGAAAAGAGCTATCCTGTCTCCACTTTGCTCAAAAGCTCAAAGCACAAGGCCAATCACTTTTATACTTATGGACGTAGGCAACGCCTTGATAGAATACTTACTCTTAAAACAGGTATCTTAAATATCCCTTTTTTCATAATTTTTTCAAAACTTTTGAACTTTAATTATTATTGACAGAATCAACAGTGCAATTTATTCTTTAGAGCTTATTCTCTATAAAAAAAAGGAAGCACATCAGTCTGTACTCAGTTCTAAGCCCATGTTGTGGTAGTTTGGAAAGGTGGTGCCAGCATGCGTATCATCCTAGTCACTTGACCGAGATTCATAATTACAAGGTTCATTTCCAATAGCTTTCTCTATTTCTTATTGCCTCAAATTTGAATGTGATCAGATCTATGTGGGATGTATTCAAAATCAGTGGTTCTTAAATTGTGGTCCACGGACTCCTGGGATCTACAGCACATTTCAAGGAGGTCCAGGAAGGTCTTTCATTCAATGTTAAGACTTCCTTTTTTTACAGACTCTGAAAGGCCTTGTGGCTCAAATTGAAAGATGTGTCGTCCTAGATTTGATCACTAAACTGCCCCAGTGAAAAAACTACTGGAGTATTATTTGGATCAAGAATAATAATTTTACTGTTTGCAACTACATAGCCATTACTATAATGTAATACTTTCAAGAAATATATAGTAGAAACACTTATAGAAATATTTAGAACTGAATTCCATATGATAATCATTGCATTTAAATCATTCAGGGGGTCCATGATGTCAGATTGATACATAAAGGGGGGGAGGCACGACAATCGAAAGTTTAAGAACCACTGTTCTTTGTTATTATTTAATCTTTATTCTTATAGGAAAACGAAAAATAAAAGTAAGGTGCATGCTCACTTAAAAGTGACAATACATTGTTAGTAAGCTATTCTTCTCTTGCTGAAAATATTGAAAACAAGCAATTTTTGCACAAAATGCATTTAAAAATGATACTTTTTTTTAAAAAAAAAATCAACTAACTCTTTCTTTTTTCAGGTGTATAGAGTAATCAAGTGAGTATGTATATAGTAATAACTATATATAGTGTGTTTAATTGCTTAAAAATACATTTGAAGTTTTGCTTGAGGGATTTAAAGAACAGGTTCTTTAAAAAAAATACAAGTAAAAAGAAGTTAGGAAATTAATATTCATAATGATAGTGGTTTCTCTAAAACTTTCTTGTGTAGTATTTTTAGGAAATGGGCAGTTAAAATTAGTTATTCATTTCAAATACTCATCTTCTGTGATTCGTATACACTATCTCCCACTTTTTTCCCCTTGAATGCGCCACCTGTCTTTTTATTGAAAAGGATTTAAGTTTTCATTCCAGGGGCCAAAATTTTGCATTTCTATTACAAAACAATGTAGGAGTATCTAAAATTTAGCAACTTGAATGTATGACATGTAATGAAAAAATGCATGTTGTGCTCCTTTATATTTTAAGTATTTAATTATGTTTTCTTATTGTATTAATTATTTTCTGTGTAGTATATCAAAACTTTCTCCGAATTTGTGGCAAATGAATGACACGTTGTTTTAATAGGTATTTTGTTGATTTGAATGTCAAGTGTTTCCACAATTCCACTGAAGTGGAAGATTAAAAAAATATATGCATTTAAATAAATATATGGATCAGTTACCTGAATTAGGGATGAATGTCATTGTAGTATCATAACATCATTTACACATTATTCCTCCAACCGTGAACAATGTAGAATTCACATAAAAATATTCTGTAAATTTCAGCAGACAGCTCTGTAATCGTGTGGATCATGATTTTTACAAAAAGATAAATTGTGGGAAGTTGTTTATTAGTGCATTGAGTTTTAAACATAAATATTTCACTATGCTATTGTTAGTCATCAATTAACCTGCCCCATTATTTACTAGTGTGTATGATATTGTAATTTTTATAATCAGTTTTTTGCTTCAGCAAGCGAGGCAGGTGTTGTGTGGAAAGTGCATCCATAATTTTGGTAATGGTAAAACAAGTAGTTTATTTTAATGACTGATGATAGGCTTACATTGCAATCATGTTGAAGTTGAAAACCTTGTATATATAGAACATAATGATTCTAACACTGGCAGAGATCTAGATAGTAAATGTAATAGTTTTGATGGATATTCTAGGTGTTAATGAAGAATTAAATGGTAATGTTACAAATCCATGAGTTGTGTATGGGGGGGGGGGTGATCCAAATATTACTAATCCTCCAAAACCTTTTTTCCCTTGCAAATCCAAGAGTAACTGTAATTATAGTCAGAAAGTGCATCAGCACTTATTTTGAAATATTTCTTCTTGACAATTTTATGGAACATTCTTCTAGAATTAGTTCCATTTTCTCTGCATTTTGTTTGTCCTAAACAGTTCATTTTTGTATTAACCATGATAATGTTTAAGTGAAATTACCCTTGAATATAAGCATTTGTTGTTGCTGGTAGTATGTGCTTCCCGAAGGGAAGGAAGGAGAGTTGTCAGAGCCTGAGACAGGTTGGACTTCAACATGATAGATGGTGACCACTTATCTCCACCCCCACAATTTGGTACATGAACTGGAGGGGAGGGGAATATTCTCCAGCACCTGTGGTTTCTGCTGCGACTGCCCACAAGACTTTCGCACCCACTGATTTAACGAGCATGTGCTCCATATATACTCGATGGGTATTTGGTGGCATCGAACCCAGGCCCTCCAGTCTGGAGTCTGATGCTCTAACCACTAGTTTCCAAATATAAGCATTTGCATTAAGAATATTAGTATTAGCTTATATTAAGAATATTAGTAATATACACATACCACTTTTATGGCAAGGGTTATGTTCTTTAAAATGTAAATGAAAATGCCAAGACATAATCTTAATGCTAAAAATTTAAAAACATGCTGGTGTATGGAGAGGGAAGAAAGAGCCCCCAAACCCCACCCTTGTATGGTATGAATGTTATAATAAGAACATTGAATGTTATATAAAATATTATTTGTTATGGGATTAAATGCATTATTATTAACGGAAATGTATTCTTTTAACAACTTAGCTTTATAAACAGAAATTTTTTTGCATAAGTAATAGTATACCTTAATAAAATCCGTATAACTTTTTCCTCCAGGTTTAGATGCAAGAAGTCGGAAACTTCAGAATATATGCGAAAGGAAGAACTGCTCTGTTAGTTTGACAAGGCTCACAAAGAAGGAAATTGAATCCTGGAAAAACAGACCTTCAAAATCTACTTTTACATTGTCCCCTATAAGGCAACTTGAGATGTTTAACTCAATGTCTCGTTTTTCCGGTGTTCCTTTTGCAACCAGTGTCACTCTGTCTGAAGGAATATACCTGTTTCCTCCTTGGAGAAGCATACTGAAAATCCAGCAGCCAAAAGTGTATACTTTCAGTGAACTAACAGAAGAACAGAAAAAGAAATGCAGAAGAAAATGTTCTATTCCAATGACAGATGTGACAGAACTTATTTGTAAACGTGGTGAGGATTATTTTATCAAAAACACATCTATTCGTATTCCTTTTTATAGAAATTTTCTGTCCTTGTTGGAAAACAGGAGATCATTAATTGGTGAAAAGGAAACAAATGGGAATAGTTCTGGATGGAATAACGATCACATGTACCACAAGTCAAACTCTTCCTTCTCTTTAGCTGAAATTTCAAGGATGCACAAAGGCACATTGAAGTCTTTGAAAAGGATGCCAATGATTAGGACAAATATATCAAAAATTGCATCTGTGCAAAAAACTACAAATGAGGCTGAAATGCAAAAAAGTGCATCAAAATCCTCCCAAAAAGTAGCAAAACTAGTGCATTCAAAACAACACAGGTCCAAAATAAAATTGACTGACCACAAAAAAATCCCAATCATTGATCTCACTGAAGATGCAGTGGTGAGCAAGAAATCCATGCCTGCTGTGACCAGAGGACTCACTGTTTCCAAATGGAAATTCAAGTGCTTTGGATGTGGATACAAATGCTTATACTCGAGTAGTGATTACAAGTCTCATACAGTAGATGCAGAGATTCGGGAACATATGGAAGTGACACATTCGATTATGGATCCAGAGTCTTTTTTGTCTCGATACCGCGATCGAACGCATCGGTGCACCGTCATAGAAGCCTTTCCCAGTTCTAAAGAAAAGTTTGACAATGAATCTGAATCTTGAAAGTTAATTGTTGATAGAATGTAAATTGGGAAAACCTTTCATTGCAAACTTACCTTCTACGAATTGACATGTTCATTAATTCCTTTCGGAATAGGAGTAGATTTTTCTTAAATATTTTTTGCATAGTTTTATTATTATTTTTCAAAAATGCTAATTTTTCCTTTCCTTTCCTCTGCCTTTCTGGGCTAAAGGGACAGCAGAACTCTGTGGGTTAAGTTTTGTAGTGACCATTGTTATGAATCAAATCATAGTCTCAAAGACCATCAGAGGGAGTAACATAGCTGCTTCATGTTTAACTGAGCTTCTAAGTCCTTATGGAGTGCTGTGTTTGTTGCAAACAAGATTTGGATTTAGAAAAAAAAAATTTTAATGCTGGTGAGCATTTACCTTAAATTGTATAATATTTTCTTTTGCCTTTTGAAAAATTTATTTTATAGGATTATTTAGAAGTGTAACATTTATTTTAGTTATTTGGAAAACTTCATTAAAATACAAAAATAATTGTAAACTTTAATTTTTTTTCGATAAGTATATTTTACTTTTTAACAATATTGACAAAGGTTTTTTAAGCTCATTGGTATGAAGCTGGTATTAGTTGCTTGGTAAAGTGCAATATTTAAAATGAATATCTTTCTTGTGTTTTAAAAATAAGTAAGGTTGTCTTTCAGATGATTTATTTATTTTACCCAGTATTTATTTTTATATATCCCTTCTCTATTTTGTATCTCAAACTCTAAGTTTACTCAGATGTTTAATATTTGTATATTTCCTGTGTTAAAGGAATAGTATTTCATTAAAATTAACTATATATATTTTTTAATTATTTCCAAATGTACATTTTTTTTCCTTTTAAAATAGTTATTTTATCCTTTTTCATTCATTATAAATAAATCTACTTTGAGTTTTAAATTTTCTGGGTTATAGAAAAGTGCTAATATTATAAATGTATTGATTTGCATATAAAAAGTTGTAGAGTTGACTTGTTTATAAAATTTATCTTTTAAAAAAGACATACACATATTTTCTCCTTTAAAAAAAAGAGTTTAAAAAATATTCAAATTTTATTTTTATGCTATGAACAATGAAATATAGTTGTAACCGGTAGTTCTTTGGGATTTAGTCTACCATAAGTGAAGAATTCCAGTACTTTCAAATTAAATTCAAATATATTAGATTTATTTTTCGAAATTTTTAATTACCGGACATGTTGGAAATAAGATTCTCTCTTATTCAATTGTGAATTGGATAAACTTTTTGCAACATAATATAACTATACTTTACTTATAATCAGTGATATAAATAATCCTATTTTTGAAAATTAAAGCTATTGTGTTGTAATTGTATTTATTATTTTCTTAGTTACAAAAATAGTTTAGTTTTTAGAACCAAACTTTGAAGTTTATATATTGTGATATGTATTGATTATTCCATTTTGTATACTTTGAATTCATGCCTGCATATTCAAATATTTGTGTGTATAAAAATACATTTGCACCAATGAGAAGGTTTTCCCTGTTAATATTTTTTATACTCGCAAGATTTTTATACATTTGTTGAATGTGATGCATTGTGTGTAGCCCATCCTCATGTACATATTACTCATGCAATTTTTTTCTTGAAATACATGGCATCATTTCAGAAATTATTGCATTTTAATTGTTCAAAAAGAAATTTTTTCATTTGAACTGTTTGGTTCATTCTGATACTTAATTATTTACAATTTACATTCATAGTAATTTATTTTGTTGTATAAAGTTCTACATTGAAGTCGAAGTTGTCTGTTCTGATACATAAATATGTTTTAGACTATGATTTGTGAAGCAATGTTAGTTTTTCTGTAATTCAATCATGTATTAGATGTAAATGTAAAATGAAATGGTGCTGTAGGTTTTTCTATTTCAGAGATTTCTCCTGCCATGTAAGTTTTTAGGGAAGAATTAATGTTTTTGTTTTTTCCGATGAGGGATTTCTAAACAAGTATTTGAAAAATGCCTATGTTCTGAGAGTATCATTTACCGGGGAAGTAGGTCTGGCCCAAATCTAATCATCTTTGAATTCTTAAACCTACTCATAACCATTTTGATGGAATATTAGTACATTAATATTAATGTAAATGTTTCTGTGTTTGTTAACAAAGATTCTCGCAGTGTTCGATATTTGTTGGTTGATAAAAAGTGTCTTGCAACGAGACATTACTTTAGTATGTTCCTTGCATAACTACCAAAGAACATAAAAAGTTCTTGTGGAAAGTACTTTCAGTGTTTTTGTTTTATTAATATATTGATGTCAATTTGTGTGTGGAAAGCATGTTCCTGTGATAACGTTGTAACAAAGCTATTTGGTCTTAAGTCATACGGTGTTGGAGCATCTAGTGTTACTTCGATCACCAGTATGATTTAACCAGACATTAAGTTACGGAAAAACTACAATTCAGCTTTCATAAGAATTATAAAATTAAACTTTGGTGTAGAATATTTTGAAAAAAAAAGATAAAGCATAGAAAAATATTGTAAAATCTTGACTGAAAACTTTATTAAGTCAATATCTATATTGAGTCTCACAGAATTTTTTAAAAATTTTCTTCGATTGTAAAAAGTGTGCATAGTTTGTTTATTTTGGAGGGAAGC
Source organism: Trichonephila clavata (assembly GCA_019973975.1). NCBI lineage: Eukaryota > Metazoa > Arthropoda > Arachnida > Araneae > Nephilidae > Trichonephila > Trichonephila clavata. Next base: position 119,557 of record BMAO01039346.1, on the reverse strand, counting down.
AAATGTGGCATCTTGCCTGATTTCATGGAGTGTAAGTGAATCATTCTAATTGATTTATTCATTACAGTGTAGCATTTATCTTGGAATGTGTTTTTTAAGATATGGTCTTTGTTAAGAGTTTAAAAAATTAAACAGTACAATAATCCTGTCTGTTCAGAACTTTTGCATATTTTCTTTTTTGTTTATCTTGTGAACTAATGTTGATTGTATTTCTCTTGATTCAGCTTAATTAGGCCATTTGATTATCTAGCATATGATGCACATTAAAAAAAATCACAACAGCCTTGGGGATGCAACTTACCGATTTATTAGAAATCAATAGGAATGACACATTCAGTTCATGTCTTGCACCAAGAGTACCTTAGCACACAATTATTGATTGATTTGTGGTAATGAATGCTGCATTATTATTTTACTAATAAATTATGCAATACTTAATTATCATCTCAAGTATTTTAGTGTGGCCCTCCAATGTAACCTTTTCTTACTCTAATACTATTTTACTGAACTAAAACTCAATCAAATCTAAATAAGAGCAGAAATATAAATGTAAGCATCTCCACTAATATCAACTCAGGGATCAATATTACTGGAAAATTCCATTTATTTTTCCTGTTTAATGAAAACTTTTAATTGTATCCTTTATGTAGATTTTTGTGTATTTCCTGTACTTTTTTTTAATACACTACAAAGAAAGAATAAATCCTGGTCGTATACTGTTGCTCCTGGAGTCCACTCCACACACACCCATTTAAATTTTTTCTTTAAAAAAAATGCCATAGGAGCCTAAAAATTTTATCATTTTCATTATATAGTTTTAAAGACCGTTTTTAATATGCAAATTGAGTCACTGTCTATTCAATCTACCCTTCATGCATTTCTAGTTCTGTGGCATTTGCTTGATACTAAGCACCATCAGCAACTGTCAGATTTTTTAAAAAATTTGGTCAACATTTATCTTTTTTAGAGTAAAATGTTTGGTATTTTCTGTATTGGAATAACTGATAATTGTAAATTTTCATTTGAGAAATTAGTTTAATTTTTACAAAAGAAATTTCATAGCAGATATGTTATCCCATATATATTATTGTTTTGTATATTACGAGGTTTTTGGAATTCCTTGAAAATTTGTAATTTAATGTTTTTGTGTGTGCATTTTTTTAAAGGTTATTTTAACTGCAATTTAACTTTGTGAAATGTGCCAATTTTCAACCATCGTTTCATGGAATTATTTTCTCTGCTGCAAATTTTGTCAAATTGTCTTTTTCATATTTGCATGGAACAGAGAAGAAATTGAGCATTTGAGAAATATTGTATTGCAGTTGAACATTTTAGTTTGTGTCAAGCCTTTATTAGTTTTTCTCCTTAAAATCTATTATTTTATTGCTTCTAATATATTCATTTCACAGTTATTTTTGTGGTATAACATTTATTATCATAGTTTGCATTGCTAATGAAATTTTAAAGTTGAAAATTTTTGATTTTGCAATATTTATTTATTTTTATTCATTGGGTAAGACAGGCATTTCTCTCCTGTACGTTATTTCTCTGTTATTATTCTTTTTCTGTTAGTAGGAAAATTAAGTTTCTTTTCCTTCTAAAGAAATCTGTTCTGAATTCTGTGTCAAAATTTGGATTAAGTTCTTCAAGTCTTTTTTTTTTTTAATTGTAAATTAGTAACTTACATTTCATTTGTAATTTTTCAAATTGTTAGGAATTTTGATTCATCTCTTAAAATATTTAAATTGATTTCAGAACTCGGTGAAAGAAAAGAAAGAAACGTTTTTATTTTAAACGAAACTTTTGAAATCTTTATAAAAAAAAATCACTGGCTGAAGCTATGATAAATCTATTAAGTTCTTGCATACTGTCGCAACCCTGCCAACTTTCAGGATAACTCAACATGATTGGCAACCCCGATTTCTTGCATATCATAGCCGCTGTATTTGAAATTATATGCTTTACTTCCTATTTCTCTGCTTACTGTTCTAAGCCTTATCACTCATTTATGTAAACTAGAATATTAAATTTTAAATCTTTGATTTACTGAATTCTCAAATAAAAAAAAATTTGAGTTAAATGAAAATAAGTATTTTTTTTTTATATTTATCATTTCTCACAGTATATTTTTCAACTTCATACTCCATATTCACATCAGTGTATTCAATTTTTAGAATTTGTGCTGTTTTATTAAATGCCACCAATATAGTTGTAATAGTATGTAAGTACCATCTGTTATGTGTTATGGAGTGACAATTTAAAATTCTTAATTTTCTCGAAAGCTTCATCTGGCAACTTTTGAGGGGCTTATAAGCTGTTTTATATTTTATCAATGTTTTCTGTATGAAGGATGAATGTGTGAGTGAATATTTGTATGGGTTGTAAATTTGCTATAACATCTCAAGTAAAATCACAATATTTTGGCAGTGAAATGGATTTGGTGCCAGTTGATTGCATATCAAAATTTGTTTCAAGTCACTACAGTTATATATTGCATATGTGTGAAATTTTAAGATGCATATATTTTCATTTTCATCATGTTTACTATTAAGTGTAAAGTATTTTGAGTAATTACCCTTTGTATATCTTGCAATTATGTGCCCTTGTTTGATATTTTTGAAATTTATGGATATTTTATTACTTTTCTTATCATATACTATAGACCATTTAAAGTGCTCATCACTAAAAAGGATAATAAATTGACAGAACTAGATAAAATTAAGCCTACTGTAAATGTAGAGAAAGATGGAAAATTGTACACAGTCAAAGAAAATATTTAAAATTCATTTCATATATTTTATCTTGGCAAAATAATTCTTTGGGGGTTTAAAGCTCACTACTATCTATATAAGTATTTTTTTTTATCATCAAATCATTTTAATTATTATTGGATGTAGTTAATTTTAAGCTATTTAATTTTTGTACTTTTTGACTGTACATTATTCAAGCCAAACAGAATTAGTGGTAGCCGTAACATGGACTCATATTTGTTAAAAATAAATTATGGTGGTAAAATTCTCAATGAAAGAATAAATATTTAAAAGTGCTAGGTTCACACATGCCTTCTACTTTGTGTAGAATGGATTTGAGTGATAAAGTAATAAAATATTCTGGGTGCCTTTTGCAAAGGTACTAAATGTGTTGCTTATGAACATAATTTCAATAACCTCACATATTTACTATGAATACAATATTTTTTCACACTTCTCTGTATATATCTGATAGGCGTGGAATAAAACTTCAATACAAAATGTTTGTATTAAAATAATACAATTCTTGAAGTATATCTTGTGTGTCTTATTGTTTAGAGGATCTATTTATTCACTATATATATATTACAAAGTATTATATTTGTGTAAATGAATAAACTCATATGAATATGCACTAATTTTTAAGAATATGTAGTTAACATAATAAACATAAAAAATTGGTAAAAATAAATTCAAAATAATTTAAAAATTACATTAATTGTAAACAATTTTTAAGAATTAAAGAGTTTGGAAAGATTTAGTTTTTGAAGTTTGTAGTACATTCAATTGATACTTATGCAATGAAAAATGTAGAAAAATAAAATTGAGTACTTTCAACTAGTATCTTTGACAACCGACTCACAAGATATGCACAGATAAAAGCTACAAATTGTTAGTAGTTACTCAGTACAGTTAACAATTAAAAACGATGCAAGGAGCAACAAGATTGCTGTAAGTGTTTCATCTAGAACATATAACATGGCCAGAGCTAACCAAAAATAAGTTGTTTATTAGTTTTTTTAAGTACAACGTAAAAGTTGCTAAAATTCTGATGACTTTTGTTTTTCATTTAAAAATACATACTGAAATTCTTTTAAAAACTGATCAAGATAAGTAGTCATTAAAGTTATATAGTAATGTTTATGCAAAAAAAGTCATTTGAAATATCTTTTGTCATAAAAATTTGTGTCCTATTTAATTACATATTAGTTTGAAATATTTTCAATATAAATTTTTGTTTTTAAGCTTTTTTGTTCATTTTAAAAGGTAAAATAGCAGAAAGAGGAGGGGAGGCTGTGAAATCTATTTGTTTAGTTTAATTGTTTGACTATTAATCTTTTGACAACCAGTTAATTAGAGTTATAAATAAACAAGAATAATTAATGTGCAGATTACTGGTCAATATTAAACAGGAAATATTGATTTATGAAAAAATACATTCATATTCGTTTTTTTTTACGGATGCTTTCAAAACATGAGAAAATGGTTGTTTTACTAATTTGATTCAACGAAATAGAATTTTAAATGTAGTTTTCAAGTATGATTTAAATGTATCAATTGTTAAAGAAACTGGATACTTGTTGATTATTTTTGTTGTAAGATTAAGAGAAGGGTTTATTTGTCATAGATAATTTACTGGTTAATTATGAGCTAATTTTTCCAGAGATCTTATTTGAATATTTTGTCAATTTTATATATATATCTTCGCTGTGTGTTATTTATGCAAATTATACATTTGTAGTCTTACTCCTCATATTTGTATATAAATATTTTATTTATCTTAAATAAAACTATTTATACTGTAATTCATGGAATATTGCTCGCCTTTGTAACTATGGAAGTACATTATTCATTTGTTCTGTTCATTACGTAAAATAGTTTTCGAATGTATGTTATTTAAAAAGTGGGAAGCCAATAATGTTAAGAAAGCTTTATATTGATAGATGTCATGTATTTTTCTCAAAATTCAAAATGTTTGAAACCTTTTTATATATTTATTAAATGAATACGTCTAGTTATGTAGTGAATGAACTTTTAATGCTGTTTGACTAACTTTTTAAAAAAGAAAATTACTCTTTTTGGAGAAAATAAATTTTTAACATAAAACAAAGTATTTGTGTTCTGTGTTAAATCTATTCTATGCATAGTATGGAATTTACATTTAAATTGTATTATTTTGTATTTATTAATCTTGAGGGAGAAAAATTAAGACTTTTCAAGTAAGCATATTTTTATTCTCTAGCTGCTAAGGTCTGAAAACATTGCAAAAGTTCAAATTGATTCATTTGCGTTTTATATCATAATTATTATTTTCATGCTCCCTGAAACATCTAAAAATAATTAACGATTCGAATTGCGAAATTCTCACTTTCGAGCTAGTCTTGGGAAGTATCTAAAAATAGTATTAAAAAAAAATTAATTAGAATTTTTGAAAAATGCCATATTTCTCTAAAATTATTGGCGTTAAAGTTTTTTTTTTTTGTGGAGAGTGCTGGAATAAAAAGCAAGGATCACAAAGTAATGCTGAGAGGTATTGAAAATTTGCCCAAATAGGAACTTCTATTTGTGGATTCTCGAGCTGTTATTCATACAATCACAGGATAAAATGTCGACTGTTATTACAGAGATATTGCTACTAAAAAGGTATTCTCTATTAAATAGATTTATGCTTGAACATTATTTTCTGGCTCACCTACTTATACTCCTGTTTGTAAAAAATGCAACACCATGAAGGAATAATCAGAATTAAATGAAATTTAATGCACAAACGACTTGTATTAGTACAAATAAATGACTAATTTTTCAAAGCAAAAGAAAAAAACTATATTAAGTGTCCGAAATCAGAATTTGGTGTAGCCACCACACGTTGCATTTAGTGATGCTATACAACGTAGCAAGGAGTCGAACAGATTTTGAATGTCTGCTTGTGGAAGAGAATTTCATATTCGTATGCGCAGCAAAAGTTCGTGTTTTGAAGCTGCAGGACGCGGATCACGGACGAGACGCCGTCCAACCAAATCCGACACGTGTTAAATAGGTGACATATCCGGCGAATAAACAGGCCAAGGAAGAAGTTGCATGTGTTGGGCTGAACAGAAGTCCCGAACAGTCTTTACAACGTGGACTTGCATTATCCTGCTGAAAGATAGCTGTAGGAATGCCTTGAAGGAAGGGAACGACTTCGGGCTGTAGCACTTCACGGATGTACCTGTTGCTACTGAGATTACCCTCAATTCGTAGCAAATTGGATCGTCCATGATAGGAAATCGCACCCCAAACCATAAATCTGAGTGTTAGGCCACTATGGTGTTCGATAGCGCACTTTGGAAGGCAGCGTTCACCGGCATTGCGTCCAACACGAATGCGGCCATCATTGTCCCACAAATTGGAGCGTGATTCATCTGAAAAGACAACTTGGTGCCAATGAGCTTGTCAGGCTCTGTGCTCCTGAGCCCGTTTCAGACGCAGCCGTCGATGGTTTGCCGTAAGGAGGATCCTCTATAAAGGCACCCTTGTACGCAATCCACGGTGCAGCAGACGTCGACGAATTGACAAAGTCGACATTAGTACACCTGTAGCAATAGACCAACGTACTGCCAACTGCTTGGAGGAAGCTGTACGGTCATTCACCGCCATGCAGAGCAGGTGTCGATCGTCGCGCGCTGACATCATCTTCCGTTGTCCACTGCTAGTTTTTCGGCGCTTGTAGGTCCACTGCTTTTAAACTCGCATCACTGTGGAACTGTTACGCTGCACACAAGCTCCTATTGCGCGATAGGAAAATCCTCCTTCTCGAAGGCCGATAATCCTCCCCCGTTAAAACTCCGTAAGTTGTTGGAATTTCTTCTTATTTCGTTGTGGATGCATACTTCGGTCTCACTAAACGTTCGCCACTAACAAATAACCATTAACTGTTTTCAACGCCCCGCTACAGCCCTCTATTTATACGCTTTCAGCATCAGTTCAGAGGGCGCTGCGAACACCATGCATGCGTGGTTGCTCTGAAACTTTACTATTTTACGTAACATCCTATAATTGATATTTGCTGTTAAATTCATTTCATTCTGATGATTCCTTCATGGTGTATTTTTTACAAACAGCAGTATACTTTTGTGTCAATTCTTGGTAATTGAAAAGATGTTGTCTTAAGCCGATCTATTTAGGAAATAGAATATTAGTAATAAGATGTTTATTTAGTGTTTATCAAGAGGGATTTACTTCAGCAAGTTTGAGAGGATGGGGAAAAACGAAATCGGTCTATAATTTTCAGGAAGAGTAAAGTATTATTTGACAAATTTTAATATCGTGACACCCGATGCATGTGTTGCATCATACTGGCTCCTGAACTGCTACTCGTAGTAGCAATAGCGTCATCAATTTTTTGCACTCTTTCCGAGTTTACGGGATGCGCGCCGCCCTCTTGTGCCGCGAATAACATCCAATTCTCCTGTTTCTTCAAATTTTGAAATCCTTTTTTTTCAATCCATTGACACACTCAATGAACTTCTTCTTAATCATTTCTTACGTCGGAATTCTTTCAGAGTAGCTGAATAACTGCTACCATTCTGATAGAATATCTTCACTAACAATGCACGTTCCTTCTTATTCAGAGTCATGATTGACCATTGCTCAATGTGGTCTTATTTTTATATTGTTCGATGAGCTTAAAATTTGCATATATGCCGTCAATAAGCATTGAAACACGGAATAGCGCCATATATCGGGAGAAAATGGCGACTTTTTTTCTTGCATATTTGACTTACGCCTGTTCCGAGACGTGTAGATACCAAATTTCACTGGAATATTCAGTTTCCTCTCCAGCACCCCTTGAACACTTGCAGTTTAATTATGGCCTCCCTGTACATGTTTATAGCTGGGAGAGAAACTTCTGTGTATTCTGCAAATTTGCAACCTACAGTTTAGGAGCTGTTTCTGCTTAAATTTAGACTTAGACCACGGTAGCCAATTGGTTATGGCCATGAACTCATTGTCTGTAGGTAGGTGATTTGATTCCTGGTGCCACTGAAGACCTGTCATTAAAGGGGGCTGATGCTCGTTAAATATATAGTGATGAATGCATGGTGTGGAAGTTTGGAGAGGGGATATCAACTCTGGCATTATCCTCATCACTTGATTGAGGCTCAAAATTACAAGGTCTGTCGCCAATTGTTGCTTTTTAGTGCGACTTTGAAATTCTCTCTCGCAGTCTGGTGCAAATGGGAACTGGGTCAGAACTGGTGCAAATGGGAGAAAACTGTAATTACAGTTTTCTCCCATTTGCACCAGTTCTGTCTGGATGTTTGGAACCAGTCATCAAAGAGAATGGTTTATGTCTATGCCAGATGACAATATCAAGGTCTATAGTCGAGAGGAGATACAAGCCACAAAAGATAGTGTGTGTTGTTTCTTACATTTACAATAATTGTCATACTTTCAAATGTTTTTCTGTGAAGAAAGGCTTGATTGAATTTTAAGTGAAAATGGTTGTTGCCACCTCTATGTAACAGTTCTGTGATAAATGGAATTCTAATGTGGTCTGAAGATAAGTATCTAGTATATTTATTGTGTCTGGGTTGCTATAATTAATGCATTCTTTAAATTGGCTGAAACCCTTTTTTTTAATGCTATTAGCATTCCACAGGAGGAAACACTCTGCTGAATTTTAAACTTTTATATGTGGCAAAATATGTATTCTCGATGAGGCAAATGTAATAGATTTGGCATCAAAAGTATAGGTTGAAGTATTTTCAGCTACTATGACCGTAAAATCCGGCACATAAGCGCGCACCTATACTTTCAAGCTGCAGTTTTGAACTTTTAGATATAAAAAGTGCACCTCCTTTCTTTATGTAGAAACCTGGAATGTACGTGCACAATGCTGTGTTTTGCAGGCATTTATTTGAGGTATTATTCCAAGCTTCAGAAAAAAACAGTATACTTCTAGAACTAATTAAGTTCATAAGGAATGTCATTTCTTTTAAAGAGACAGTATTTCGATAGATATAGAAGTCTAATTTTTATTCTTTGCTAATCTTTTTTTTTTTTAATTTTTGTACTCTGTCTATAGCGTGCATTTATAAATTTCGATCTTATTTTTTATATTAAAAGTGCTCATTATATGCTGGATTTTATGGTATTTATTAATGTTACACTGAAAAGCTACTGATGAGAAGTTTTGAACTACTGCCACTCAATTTTCCAAACTTCCACTTGCTTTGAGCCCCAACGAGCATCAGCCCATCTAGAGTGTGAGTTTTATTTTGTATCTGAATAAAGTTAATATTGTGAGAAGAACAGCTGTATATTATAGAAAGTAAACATTTGAAAAAATGTCTTAATATAATTGTGTCAGAAATGTTGATTCCATTTACAGCAAATCAAACTTGTTATTTCTAGTAAATAAAAGATTGTAATATGCAAATGACAGTTTCTTCATGGAATTTGGTTTTCGATTCTTACTAACCTATAGATTAAGTCAGAGGCGGATTAAGCTAGTTGGAGGCCCCTGGCGGTAAAAAGTTTGGGGCCCTCTGGGCTGAAGTCGAAAAACTTAAATAGTGAAAAAATTCGCTAACCTTAAATTCTCAATAAAATGTATAGCTAAAAAAAATTAACAGCTAAAAAAAAATTAAACTTTATTTTAAAGAATTAAGAAAACCTTACTTAAAAGCTTAAAATTTTGCTATACAACTTTACGTCTTGATTTTTTTTGGGGCAAATTCATCGATTATTTTTGCAGTATCTATTTGGTCCAAAACACCTTGTTCTATGTATAAAATGGCCATGCTGTTCAGTCTTTCTTCTCCCATACTACTTCTTAAATATTTTTAATGCGCTTTAAAACCGAAAAAAGATCTCTCACCTGATGCACTTGATATCGGTATAGTTAAAAATATTTTTAAAAGTATCTCTACATTAGGGAAAGTCGAGACCGTTTCTTTTGCAACTCGATAAATTTCTATTGGAGTGTTTATTGTAGCTTTGTTTTCTTTTAAAAATAGCAAAAACTGATCCAATTCATCGTCAAAATTAAATGATTCAATATCGTCTTTTTAAATATCCTTTAATTTTTGTACGCCTTTCTTCTTAATTTCAGGTAACATCTCGTCAAAAAATACAAAAAAATGTGTTCTATAACATTTTCATATATTCCAGCTCTTCGGAATAGTTCTGCACTTGTTCTATCACATAGAATGAGTTGACCAAGAAATTTTCCCTATTTCAAATTCATGACCTTCTTTATAGTTTCACCGAAAATAATTTTTCTCTTTCGCTGTCTGCAAGCTTGTCCAATTTCCTTTTCAAATGAGAGCCCTGATAAAGCAGTTGCTTCTTGTTCTACTTTTTCAAATTCATTCCTGAAATTTTGTATATAATTTTCTAAAGATTTCAGTAGATTAGTTCCTTTTAATAGATCACACCCAACTGATTGTAATGCTTTGGTAGTAGCACTCAGCCTCTGGAGTATGGTATCCCAAATCACGGTCATTAGGGAAGTTTCATACTTCCCCATCTATTTCAAAAGAGAAGTTGCTTCCAGTATTGTGATCTTTTCCTCATTTGTATCGGATTTCAGCCCGGGCCTCTTCTATGTGTGTATAACCAAGTCTTATAGCTCGTACGGCATCTGCTCTTGCTGACCATCGTGTATCTGAAACTTTTTTCACAGATATTGCATGTTTACTCCTTTCCAGATTTTTATTTAAAATTCGCCAGCGATGGGTTGACACAGAAAAAAAATTGAATAATTTCTGTACAAGCATAAAATATTTAATTGCATCGCTACAATTTTCTGCTGCTAAATTTCCTACTAAATTTAAAGAATGAATGGCTCAAGGAATATAAATTGCGCTTGAAACTGTGTTCTTTAATACGTGCCTGTAGACCTGAGTACCGCCCGGACATATTAGACGCATTATCAAATGATTGCCCCCCCCCTCTGCAATTTTTAATATCCAGTCCAAATTTAGCTAAAATTTCTAAAGCATTTAAATTTTTTCCCCCAAACTCTCAAAATTACATTTCATCTTTTTTTTCAAATTTTCTGATAGAATTATGAATTTTCTGATTTAATACACACATATTTTGTTTAATTCTTTTATTTTTTACAGATATCATAGTTTAATTTCTAGAACAAAACGTAGCTTAGCTTCCGGATTACTTATAATCAAAATTATTAAAATATCTCAACCAAAAGTAAGCTTTCAAAAATTCTAAGGTTTCCCTTTAAAAAAACTGTGGGATATTTTTTGGAAAAACAATTATAATACTCTTGATTTCTGTAAAGTTTATAAATATAAGTTAATAAAACAACTGAATACAAATGTTTTTTACACATCCTAGTTTAGTATTATTACTATACTTGTTTGTTTTTTCAAAAATCTTAATACTTTGTGACTAAACAGAACAATAAAACATTTCCAAAATAATTTGAAATTTCTAAGATAACTCAAAACTGTTTGACAAACGCCACAATATATCACAAAAGAAATCTACAATTTTTCAACTAAATTTATATCTTAATTACATTCAAAGTTCCCTTTCTCAAAATTAAACAATCTTACTACATATTGAATAACTTTTCACATTTCTATTTTGTTTGAAATCACTCTTATCTACTTTATAAATTGTGTTCATCATATTTTTATTTCTGTAATACATTTTGCTACCACTTTAAATAGTTTTAAACTAGGAGCAATTACAAAACAGTACCTATATTTTTCAACATTTATTATTGTTCTGTAAAAATAAACATTTCATAAAATAAACCGCTGTAGTTTTGGCATTGCTGCCTTTTTTAAAGATTTTAAATATAGTTATAGATGAATTTTGATTAACTTTATTAGAACTTTGATTAACTTTATTATTAATTTAAAGAAGTTATGCATTTTAAAGTAATTATACGACTTTTATGTATTTTTATAATTAGTTATATACATTTAATTATTAGATTGCATTAAATATATTCTTTCAAATTGTCTGGACAAAAGATCTTAATCAAAAAAGTACGCCAGCAAATCACTCTTAAAATGGCAATAAATAATAAAGAAAAAAAGAATTTTTGCTTTTCAAATTTAATCTTACAAAAATAATGGTTCTCTTAGCAGTTTTAAAGTATATTAAAAAAATTATGCGTTTATTTCACGTTACTCAATAAAAAGAAAGAAAAGTGTATTTTTAAGTAAACTTAATATACTTTCTTTCTTTGAAAATTCTTTTAATAGTTTGAAGCAATTTTAATTAAATATTTAGAAATTATAGATTGGCTCATATATTACTAAACAAAATTATCGTAATACGTTAGGATTACAAACAAAAAATCAACACAATAAATATAATAACGTTTTTATTTCGATTTATTGTTTGGATTCTTTTAAGTATGGTAAATAATGAATGTACTCAAAATCTCATTAATGTTTTGTATTTTAAATGAACTACTATCGCTTTTTATAACTGACTCAAGAAATTATTTTTATACGAGAGGCAAATAATATTTTTTCATTTGAATAACAATGCCAATCGAAAATGTTTTAAGATTCAAGCTACGAAAACACATTTAAATATGTTAATCATTATGAAAATATTCTAAGAAACTGATGAAAGTTATTTATATTTATGTATGTAATACGAAAAATAAATAAAATAGTAATGTCACGCAAATGCGACAAAATATTTTTCTTCACTTTATTTTACGTAATGATTTAAAATACCTGCGCATTAAATCTTAAAAATCAAAAAAAGAATTTGAAAATGAAAATATAGTTACCTTTTTTTGTTGTTTAAACACGGTTCTCCGATTTGTCTGTATAAGCACATGAAGCTAAAAGAAATTAGTTGGAAAGTCAAATTGACTCAAAATTTCCTCAGTTTTCTTTGAAAAGGGGTCTTTTTCTCAGGGTCGTTCTGTCCCATTCTTTTCATAAATCTTGATCCTGCTTTTGTCCAATGTACCGAAATTCTTCTTTAACGCGCCCCCTCCCCCTTCCCCCAGAAAACCAACGTTCAGAACTCCTTGATACTCCTTAAAAAAAAAAAATTAACTATAGACTTAGAGGGTGACTGAAGACTTCTGGCACTTATGGTCCTATTTTTTCTTGGAACGGGTAGCAGTTATCGAGCCCTTGCTCAGCATAAATGTACATCCAGTCTTTTGGTTGTTACAGAAATAAAAGAGAACCAGTATAAATAAAATATAATATTCTCTTTCACTGCACCATCTCTGAAAAAAATTCCGATTTAGAGCCAAGCGTTCCTGTAGCTTCTTAGTGCGACGTTTATTATAGTCAATCAATCAATAGATAAAGGGGTTATTGTCATTTACAGGCAAATAACATTCTGAATGGATTTTTTCCATCCTAAGTGTTATCTGTATTTCACTTCAAACGATCTTTCTGTCGATCCGCTTTGAATGAGAAGTTTTTCCTACATTTCAAAGATCACACCACTCCTTGTCTTCTCATTATTTGAGTAATTTTACCAGCTTTTAAACTTTTCTTATTGCGTTTCCTGAGATTCAGAATTCACACGGAAAATTTATATCGTTTTAAGCCAGTGACATACTATTTTATAAACATAAAATTGCTGGTAAAATTTTATCAATGGTAAAGGACCATTGATAACATTTTACGACTTTTTGCTTACACATATGTAAGGGGCCCCTGTAGCTAAGAGCTTTTATTTTCGATGACGTAATATCGCCAGATGATGTGTAAATTATATCAATGTAATGTGCATTTTTTATGTCAGAAAGCATTTCGCTTCATGTCAGTAAACTAATTTTTTTAAATCTTCTATTTTCCATATGCTCGCGCCCCCTCGTAGGATTATCACGCCCCCCTCAGGGGGAGGTGCGCCCCACAGTTTGAGAAACGCTGCTCTACAGTTTTTTTCGAAAAATTACTTTCGTCTATTTCACTATTTGATTCATTCATCAATTTAGAGAAATTTCAATCTCACTTAAATATTTCGCTATTCCTGTCATGCTGACTGAAATAAAACTGATGCTAAATTTGCAAAACACTTCAATCCAGTGCCGTATTACTCGTTAGGGGGAGTAGGCAATTGCCTATGGGCCCCGTGCTTTTTAGGGGCCCACAAAAGTGTGTTCTGTTTTCTGTTAGAGCTCCAAAAACAGGTTTAGGGGCCCGAGAACTCGACTGTCTAGGGGCCTCCATGTCGTTTAATCCGACACTGCTTCGATCTCTTTCCCCACATACTCAAAATATAAACACAAATATCCAGATACAATAAATCACGAACCTTCAAATACTAAATTATTTCGAAAGAACTAAACATTGGTAGTTGTTTATAGTCTGAGATCTGGGATCATTATTTTAATATAAGAATTCTAGGATCAACTTTTTAAAAACTTGGAACCGAAAACATATATTAAAGACCTAAGTTCAGGAAACATTTAAAAAAAAAAAGGATTTCAACCGCAATTACATGCAATATATGAGGGCAGCACTAATTGTTATACGATTCAAATCGTGGGTAATCATTGGGTTTGCAATATCAGTACAAGATTTTTTTTGTTGCATGAACTTATAACTGAAGTCTATCAGCTTGGGGCCCCTGGCGGCCGCCAGCCGCTTAATCCGCTTCTGGATTAAGTAACTCATATTTTAAACACATGGATGTATACACTGAAGAGCCAAAACATTATGAACATCTACTCAATGATGTATTGAACCACCTTTGGCCAGCAAAACAGCTGCAACTCACCTAGGTATGGTTGCTAAAAGTTCTTGGCAGATGGCTGGAGATCAAAGGTCAAAGCAGTTGTCACACAAAGTCGATATTCTGACATGGAGGTATTTGATATCTGAGCTGCCTTTACATGATACCTCAAACATGCTCTATTGGATTTTTGGTGAGCTAAATGGTCAGGACATTGAGAAATATAATGATGAATTCCAATTAAACTGCTCTAACACAAATCAAGCCTTGTGACACGGGGTGTTGTCCTGTTGGAAGATTACATTTCCAGTTGAGAAAACAAACACTATGTAAGGTGCAACTGATTTGCAACTTTCATGGCTTGTTCTACTACAACTAAGAGTCCCAGAGCCACCCATAAGAAAATACCCCAACAGCCCGTGCATGACCGGCTGTACATGGAGGAACAACTGTTTGCCTCCCAGTACCATCGACAGGATGAATGAGAAATCGTGATACTTCTGATCAGGCCTGAGACTTTTCTATGGTCCAGTCTTAATAATCTTGGACCCACTGTAAACATAGTTGACAATGACGCTTGATCAACAGAGTTACATGAATGAGACATCTGCTGCACAGTCCCATACTCAACAGTATCTGCTGAACTGAGAATTCCAAAACACTTGCACTTGGACCGTCGACATAGCTCCAAATACGGTGCCAATTTTGCTTTACCAAGTGGGACAGTCTCCGTTCTTTTTCTTTGATGTCATGTGAACGTTCAAAAGCTTGCATCTACTGCTGTTTCAAATTGGTTTCAGTCAGCAGCCTTTCCCATTACTTGCAAGAATGATTCCTTATCTTCTCGAGCAGCAGTCCCTATAAATAATGTGCCTTGCTACATCTTTCAGATGAGTTTGTTGAAAAATGTGAGGATGCTCATAATGTTTTGGCTTGAAGGAATAAACAACTATAGCCCAGTCATCTTAGTAAAAAAAAGGGTCAACCGCGGAATGAGAGATAATAAGCTGAAAACTTGTATAGACCTTTATTTTGTCATTCTAAATGTTGTGTCCGCGTCTTAAGATATTCAAGGTAAAAAAATTCGGTCTTTTGCAAATATCTCGTTTCCTATGGCCTTAAAGCTATTTACATTTATTAAATAAATATTGTAGAGAATAAAATTTTCTATAACTTTAATTGAAACGTTTTTTTATACATCAAACCGTTTTTGAAATAGAGGGCGCTGAACGCGCAATGGTTGGCTATCTACAGCAAAATGCAAGGTCAACAATTAGTCACATGATATAATACGCCTTATAAAGTCTATAAACCTTAAAAATATTTATAGTTACGAAAAATTGGCATTTTTTATTAATTATTACATTACATTTAGTAATAGATTTCATTAATGAAGTATATTTTTTAATACTCCGCATCTGTTCGTGTAATTGAAAAACAGTTAACTGAAACTATACTTACTTTAATTATATTTTAATATATGCTAATTACATTTCAAGAAGAAAAATGAAATACAATTAGTTTGAAATGTATAAACCTTCAAATTTGTTTCCTTCTGTGCAGATTATGCCTAGACCTGCTGACTCCTATTGATAGCTTAGTTACCTCAAAGAAAACATGATCTAAGAAAATTTTTTTTTAATGTACCATGTTTTTATAACGAATTAAAAAGCATATTTTCATGCATTGTCATCCACTTCTAAGCTATGGTCCAAATTTCAAGTCTCTAGCTCATCGGGAAGTTAGTTTAAAATGAATTACAAAATTCCACCCTGACAGACGTAATAAAAACATGGTAAAATAAAGGAGAGTCTCCTTCAATTTCCAATGGACTGTTGTTTGTTAAAATGTCTCGTCTCGATTCGACTCCCCTCTCGTTGGAGTCTAAGGATACACTGAATGTTTATGAGCGCTAGAGGACGCTTTACATTCTTATACACACCTAATATACGAACGTTTAATTTATAGCTAGTTGATGGACACATGTTTAGCTAAATAATAAAGACCGATTTCCTTTTCAACAATTCAGTTTCTACTAGCCATGTTTATTCGTTAGTTTTAAATTGTATTTTAGCTATGACGGACGTAAAATTTTGAGAGTTATGTCTGATTTAGGTTTCATATGTAATGAATCACTATCACAAGGTTATCCTGTTAATGTAGTGCGCGGTTTAAAAACTTTGAGAGCAGCAAGTATCGAACGAAAGGACGGTCACATTTTTTAAATTCTTCAACCTTCTTAAATGTACATACCGAGTGCCGAAAAGTGTACATTAGTAAAAATTCTATTGCAGCATCGAAAAGACGCATTGAAAACAGTGAACCTTTACCATCACCTAGTGTCCCTCGTAAAAGAAGAAATGAAGCTTTTGATTTCAAAAAGATCTGTTTATTTTGTGGTCAAGTAGCTGATGAAGTAACAGAAACAAAACAAAAAAGAGAAGTACAGGCGCAAGATCAGTAAAGTGAGTGTTCTTGAGTTTAAAGACAATGTTTTAAAAAAAGCAGAAGAACATGGTGATTCTATAGGAGAATTAATGAAAGATCGTATACTTTGTATGATTTGATCGCTTTTGAAGCAAAATATCATACTCTCTGCTACACTAATTTCTTAAATCAGATACCATCTACTGAAAAGAGGTCTCGCCAAGATAGCCAAGTCACAGAAGCTATGGCAGAGATTTTTAATTACATCGAAAATCACGACGATTCCCAATTTACATTGAAAGAGCTCATAGATGTCCTGACGGGGTATGTACCAGATGATAAAAATATAATTACAAGACTTCAACAAAAATATTTGACGAATATAATAATTACGACAAAAGTAAGATCTTTTACAATCGTATCTTTTCGCGATACACAAGCTAATATATTATCATAAGCTTGGTATGATAATAAAAAAGGGATCCCAAAGAGAATAACGGTTGCGAATTGTAGAAGCTGCTGCAGCTATTATTCGTGAAGACATTCGATCATCTGTCGTTGAAACCAAGTCTTATCCACCTCCAAGTAAAATGTTGGATGATGTAAATCAAGATATACCAAACAGTTTATTGCATTTCTTACGATAAGTCATAATGAAAAACAGAAAAGGAAAAATAGCTTATTTAAAAACAAAATGCACATCAATAAGTCAAGCAATAATGGCTGCATTACGAGATCGATCATTTTCATCACAGCTACTATTAAGCCTTTCTGTGTTTCTTCATAGAAGATATGGATCTAAAAGACTTATAGAAGTGTTATATATGTTAGCTTGGGTTTTGCAGCTTCGTATTGTAATACTGTACAGTACGAAATTTCAGCAGTTTACCATCCATAGCCTCGTATTTTATCATCGGAATCAGGGGTGCTTGTTCAATATGTTGGGGACAATGCTGATATAAATGTCTATACTCTTGATGGTAATAATACTCTCCATGTTATGGGGATGATTAAGAGTGTTACTCCAAAAGATGCTGTTCTTTACAATGACCATATACAAAAATGTACAACCAAACCATGTGCAAAAGAGTTAGCAGCAATATCACACGTGTCTCTTCTAGCATATGAAAAACCAATTGTACCTGGATACAGCAAAATTCAAGTAAAAAATCTACATGGTGATCAAGCATTAACAAAAAAGAATTTAAACGGTATTGATTTTTTGTGGTTATACGGAAAGTGGAAGAATATTTCATCATTACCTGGGTGGAATGGCTTTCTCGAACAGCTCACTAAAAATAATAAGGCTTTTTCTACTTCTCAGGTCATGTTTCTTCCTTTTATTGATCATCCTGCCAGTAACATAGACACAATTTATACTACTTTACATTGTGCTGCAAATATTGCCAAGTTACATGGCCAAAAAACGTGTTTTATTACTTTTGATCAACCTTTCTACTCTAAAGCACGTGAAATAGTAGCTGCATTGGATGCTAACTCAGAATTATGTAAGATAGTTGTTAAATTAGGAGGATTTCACATACGCTCTTGTCATTTCTTGGATCCATAGGATGTATAATGGACGGAAGTGGACTAAAAGAAGCTCTAGGTAAAATATATGCTACAAATTCAGTCGATAAAATGTTGAATGGTCATGCTTTTTCAAGAAGTATCAGAGGTCATATATTATTACGACTTGCATTATCAATGATGATCTTCGAAGACATTAAGATTGAAGATTGCGTGTTAAATGAATTAACTGAATAAATCAATTGCCGAAATGTTTCCTATGAAGGTTTTGAAGAGTGTGTAGGTAACTCAAACTTATTTATTGATCCACTTCAGAATAAACTGAATGAATTAAAAGCTTGATGTCCTACAGCACAATTATGGGTGCAATATTTCGAAATGGTATCAATAGCACCCGACTTCATTCGCGCTGAAAGACTGGGACTTTTAAAAAAACATCTTACTGCTGTACAAAGAATGCTGCTGTATTTTCATGCTAGTGGTCATTTTTTGTATGCGAAGTCTGCACATTTATATCTTCAAGATATGATCGATTTCTAAAATACAATGAATGGGCAGACTTTTAAGAACTTTTAAAATGGATTCTCCACCGTGAAACGAACAGAGTCTAATGAAATCTATGAAGACAGAAGAGGGAGTATCTCACGGTCGAAGTATGCAAGAAAGTGTTTTATGTAGATGTGCGTTTGCTATATACGCTACAAATACAATTTGTGATGAGATGGAGAAGTTTTGCACAATTTCTTTAGACTCTACTGAACAACACGTTGATGCTAAGGATTCAAGAGTAAAAAGAGATAATACTGATGTAAGTAAACCAGTTGAATGGCTTACACTTCATAATCCCTTTCCAAATACGCAACAATTGGTATCTTTAGCTTCCGTAACAGTTGGAAATGATCAAATTAACTGTCACACCCATGAAATCGGATTACAATCAATGGTAAAGATAACTGGTTTAAAATTTAATGAAATAAAGTTAAAACAATCCGATAAGGTTTTACTGCTTTTGATTGTCAACAAATATGTCAAAATTAACGGTTGTAGAGTTTCAATTGATCCATTGCTACTCTTCCAAAGAATAACTGTAAGCAAACAGTTTGAATGTAATCTTCAAGAATACCTCCAATATGAACTAAGTCCATATCCATCAACTTTATTTGATAATGATGGCATTAGAAAAACCACGAAAGCGACATTATATGACTCCTGTAGATTTTGACCTCGATGAAAATAATGTAGCATACATTATCGATGGTGGGTTTCTTTTGCATCGCATCATATGGAGTAAAGACGATACTTTTTCAATAATTTTAGATAAATACATAAAATATTTACAAAAACATTATGGTTCTGAAATTGTAGTTGTATTTGACGGATACTCGAACTATAGCAAAAACATAAAAGCAATGGAATAGCTAAGAAGAACTCCTGCTTTATCAAAATCGAATGTTTGTTTTGACGCAACAATTATAGTATCAATTAGCCAAGAGAATTTTTTGTCAAATCGATGTAATAAAATTTTTTTTATTGACATGTTGATTGGGAAATTAGAATCTGTAGATATCATGATAAAACAGGCCAAAGATGATGCAGATGTTCTTATCGTAGAAACGGCTATTGGAGAATCGGAACATCACAGCACTGCCGTCATAGTAGGAGGAGATATTGATTTGCTCGTCATTTTAATTGGACATACTCAAGCGCATAAAAAAGAAGTGTTCTTTAAAAAAGTTGGCAAAGGGAAAGTTAAAACTCAAATATACTTTTCCAAAAGTTTTGATAAATATCCTCATTGTAAAAAGCATATTTTGTTTCTGCACGCATTTAGTGGCTGTGATACAACATCTGCACTTTTTAAAAAAAGGGGAAAAACTTTCATTAGAATATTAGAGAATCTTCCGAACTTGGATCAACTAGCTCAAGTATTCCAAGAAGAAAACTGTCTTGTACAAACATTACATGAAAATGGATTCCGAGTCTTGTTGGCGATATACAATGCTCCAAAATCTGAGAACAGTATTGATAATCTACGATACACACACTCAATTCATCAAGTCAACAAAGCTCAACAAACCCGTGCAATTATCCAATCTCCCACCAACAAGTGCAGCGGCTCATCAACACATTAGCCATGTATATTATCAAGTTCAAACTTGGCTAAGGAATGATTTAGAACCCCAGGAATGGGGTTGGATTCTGTGGAATGAATTCTTGGAACCGATTACAACAATATTACCGCCTGCTCCAGATGAATTACTCAATACCATATTTTGCAACTGAAAAAATGGTTGTGGTCTACGCTGTGGATGTAGGAAATCGGGGTTTCAATGTTCTTCAGCTTGTGGCCAGTGTAATGGGCAAGCTTGCTTCAATGCTTCACGATACGAGAGCGATCTCGATCAAGATTGTACTTTTGATTCTGAAATCCTTCAAGATTTGGAGAAAAATATCCTTGCCAACGAAAATAATGAGAATGAATTGCAAATTTTCGAGTGATTGAAGGACAGTGAAGAATAAGAGGTAAAAAATTAACATTCATGTTCGTCTTATAATTAAAATTTTTGTAAAACCTCTTTACATCCGAATTTCAATTGTAATAATTGTATAAAACGGTACTTCTCTCTCTCTCAGTAAAAATATAATTAAAAATTACTTTATTTTTTTCTACTTTAAATGTAACTAGTATATATAAAAATAGAATATAATTAAAAAATACTTTAAGCATATCTGTCAACAACTTTTGAATTACACGAACAGTGTAGGTCAAAAGTTAGTTATAAAGGAAACATATACTTGTTTAATGAAATCTATTACTAAATGTAGCGTAATAATTAATAAGAAGGAAAAATGTTCATAACTATGTATATTTTTAAGGTTGATAGACTATATACACCGTATTATATCATGTCACTAACGGTCGACCTTGCATTCTGCTGTACATAACTAAGCGCTGAGCATTCAGTGCCCACTATCTCAAAAACGGTTTGATATATAAAAAATTATTTCAATTGAAGTTATAGAAAATTTTATTCTCTACAATATTTATAATAAATGTAAATAACATTAAAGCCATAAGAAACGAGATATTTGCAAAAAACCGAATTTTTTGACCTTTGACCTTGAATATCTTAAGACGCGGACACGAGATCTTTATGAGACTTTTGAGACAACTTTTAGAATGCCAAAATAAAGGTATATACGAGTTTTCAGCTTATTATCTCTCATTCCGCAGCGAAACCCTAAGATGACTGGACTAACTAGTAGTATGATGGAAATGACTGAGATGCAATATATATAAATATGTTTTCAGAACTTTTTTGTAAATAAGCCACACAACAAGTTTTGAATTAGTATGAGCATAATGTTTGTATTTTAAGAATTAGAAATTTCACAGACAACTGGAATCAAGTGAGTTGAAAAAGAAAGTTTTCAGTTTATTCTTGTTACTTCATTTTTGAAAATAGTTCCTTGTCTATTTTAAAGATTTATATGTGGGTCTTGAGAAATATTTTACACAAATTGCTAAAAATGGAGTCAGATGAAAACCATCCTTACATTTTAAAGATTTTTTTTAGAGAGGTGGTGAAGGTGAGTAGAAAAATTCTACAGAATTAACATAACAATCGCAAATTTAAAATGATCAGTAAACTGGATATTCAAAGGACAGCGAGTTCCTTCTAAAATGCATTCGCCTTTCTAGGAGATGAGAGTAAAAGAGCATTGTGGGCTTATTCCACAAACGCAAAGGCTGCATGATAGACATTTAAACTCGTATCATAATAAGAAAAATCATTTTGCCTTATAAATATACAGTAGAAAACAAGTAAAATTTTTATTCAAAAACAAGAATAGATGGTCTATATTACACTGAAACATAAGCTCAGTTACACCAGAGTGATGACTATAATTATCCTCCCTTTAATATTTTTTCACCCTGAAAAAGAAAAATTTAAATCAATATACTGCCAATTTGTGTAAGTTGCAATATTTTCCTAAAATTACATTATTTTAGACAAATGTTATGTTTTGAGTTCATAATTACCCTTAAGCAAAAAAATTGGGATTCTATTGATATTATAACCATTTTCATTTTATTGTGACAATTCAACTAATGATAAGCTTGCTATCTATAAGTAGCACCTTTTTGTGATGCCTAATTTATTAAGTATAAAACTTCCCCTTGCAGCATTTTCTGCCATAAATGTGTTGGTTCACACACTTTTTAAATTAATTTATGATTAAGTTGATTGGGAATTGGAGAAAACAGTAATCAAAATTGCCACTTTGAGTTCAACATTTTGCACGATCAAAGTAGTTGGGAGCAAATATCATTACTTTTATTTAGCAGATGTTTTAGTTCTTTCACATCGATACTACTTCTAAAAATCAGACTTTAGAAATATTTTCCAAAAGAGAACAGGCATGATTAGCTGTACTCAAATGTTCTACAAAGATAAACAGTACCTCAGCCCTATTAGATTTGTCTGAGGATAAAATTAGAACCTTAAAAAAAAAGGATCTAATTTTATTTATGTATGGCAAGATCGTATCAACTGCCCTGAGAAATGCATTAATCAGTATGACCTATGTCACAAAATGCATCTTTTTCATTTTGGAGATGCAATACTACACAAGAATTCCAAATGTGTAAAGAATGTTTTAACAGGTGTATTTTGGCTTTGATTGAAAATATGCTAAACACACATAGAATGAAAAAAATAAAAATGCCTCACTTAATCAAACCACCCTTACAAATCAATTAAATACACTATGCGGCAAGAAAGACAAACTTAAAGGCAAGGAGTTCTACAATTTTGTCTTATTTTCCTGTCATGATGAGAAAATAATAGTCGGCAGATGACAAAAATGCCAGAAAGCATAAGAGTTGGCATGTATGATTGATTATTGTATAAACAGATCTTAATATTACAATTAAAAAATTTAGTCTCTTCAAAACACATATTTCATAATTTAAAATTAGGGCACAGTAATCAGATTATAGTTTCTTAAACTAGGGCAGAGTTTATGGTAACAAAGGTTTGGCATTTTTAATGCATATAAAGTATTTTTGAGGAAGCAAAATAACATATTATACTATTTTCCTTACCTTTTTGAATGACTAAAAATGTTTTCAAAACTGACATTTCTTTTGAATTTGCACACAGGAGACAATTCTCTCACTTGATTCAAAATTTTTGATTGTTTATATGCCTAAAAAGAAATGAAATCATTGTAATGATAACACCAATCTGCAACTTAAAAAATTGCATGACATTGTTTTGCTTTTTCTTATAGATTTTAACTTACTAAAAATTCAATCAGGTAGTTTTTTAAGGACTTAGAATGCTAGATTTTAAAAACATGACACCTCACATTTATTTTATTAATTACAGCTGAATTCAACAACAAAAAAAGAAAAAAAGGAAAACAATTAGACAAAGGAAGAGGGTAAGTAACAGAATAAATTTTGAGGAATATTACTGCCTGGGTTGAGTAGTGTTGATGTGTTCTCTGGAGTACTAAGAATAAGTATAAACATATCTGTCAGATTAGATTGTGTTTTAGTAAACTTAATAAACCCAGTCTCATTTGCTATGTTAAGGCACATTCAAAACATTACTGTGCTCAGATTTTTATTTCTTGAGT
Organism: Trichonephila clavata; assembly: GCA_019973975.1. NCBI lineage: Eukaryota > Metazoa > Arthropoda > Arachnida > Araneae > Nephilidae > Trichonephila > Trichonephila clavata. The sequence continues at coordinate 95,522 of BMAO01039346.1, read as the reverse complement.
GGAGTGAATGAATATTAATGTCGCACTATTCAGCTACACGAGGACTTTTGGTGAAGTGATGAGGATAATACCTGAGCTTGCACCCCCTTCTCCTTATTTCCACACCAAACCAATGGGAGGACATTTGAGCCTCCATATATTTAACGTACATTGCACCCCTCTGCACAGCAGGTCTTCAGCGGTACTAAGCTCAGACTCGTGACACACCTGCCACAAATCTGTTACCTTGACCACTAGACTACCGCAGCCTTTTTTATTTCTTTAATATGGCTCCAAAAGGTTGGGTGTGTTCATGCTTCAGAGTGCAAAGCAATTTACATTAAGAAGTTCTTTTTTTCTTATTTGTGGTGAGTACACGATAAAAAGTCCATAAAGAAATAAACGTGATTTTGTGAAAAAGCTTATTTGGAAATCTAAACAATTCCACAAAGCATATCCTTACAGTTTGAATGACATCCAGAGGCTAGATACAGATTACCTTAAAAGGATGAATCTAGCTCAGAATTTTCTATTGACAAAAGACCTCACTCTTTTTCCTAACAGAGATGTGGCCAAAATGCAGAGACCAGGGCTTAAAACGAAAACTTGCTATCACCAAGGATCTCATTTTCATAGTAAAAGGAATCAAAAGAAAAATTTAATTTTTGTCAGGATCATGAAGTGCTTTAAAGTAGGATATTCATATAAGTGCCCCCAATTTCATTGATGCATCCAAAATTAGATTCACAGCAGTCTTCCTGAAAAATGGAAATGCAGTTACATCCCTTTCCATGAAACACTAGGTGGGCATGGAAGAAAACAAAATACTATGTTGTGGCACCAGCAATCAGACTAAGCACTTTTTACAAACTTTTTGCCAGCCACTGTAGTTGTTTAAGAATCCAGTAATATTTCCCCCAACCTTTATTTTATAAATTTAAAATTGCAAGTAAATCTATTATAAAACTTACTTTGTTTTTTTCACAATCTTGATCAACATGTTCTTTAAGATCCAATCTTTTCATAATCTTTTTGATAGATTTCCTAAAAAGCATCATGACTTGTTCAGACTCAATGTCTAGTTCAGCAGCTACTTCATCCTCTGACCTGCCTTGCAGTCCAAAACATATTAGAACAGACTGCAAAGAAGAAAAATATATGGATATGGGTGAGGAGAATACTTCGAGATGCATCTTATTTACTTATATCACAAAATTTAGTATAATAAAATCTGAATATATTCATATGCATATAAGAACTGTTTTTAAATTGAAACCGAAACATTTCCAACACAGTCTTTTGCTTAATGTATTTTAAGCAAAGCACAAATAGTTGATTTCAAGAAAACTGATTAATGGAATCACACCTAAAAATCAGTTAAGAACCGACAGCTAACAAAATATATGTAGGAGCAATGCTAGTTTATCCATTGGGGGCCCAGGGCTTAAAATAAGCTTAAACCATGAATTTTTTTAAAACTTAATGACAACTAGTTCTATGATATTCAACTGCTTATTTTGAATAAGCATAATGAAAAGATAAAAAGTACACATTTTAAGAACAAAGATTAGCAGGTATGTAGTAATGTGATTGTTATCTTACTTCTTGGATCATATTTAAGTAAAGGTCTTTGACATATCCTAGAAAATAGAATTTTGAAATAATTGGCAGCAAGTCTAAAATCATGAGATGACTTTCATTCTGATTACAAAATGCATTGATTCTCTGCAAACTGCGGTCAGACAGATGAAACTGCAATTCTTTTGATGTCAGGACTGCAAATAGTATAAAAAAAGCAAACAGAAAATGATTATTTTATTCAAATGTATGCAGAAACTGTGTAGTATATGTCTAAAAAAAATTATAGTCTAACTTTGATAGAAAAGATTTGTACAGCACATTCTATCCTAAAGTAATTTATTGTATAGTGCTAAGTTATAATTAAAATAACTAATTTTGACCCTCCATCTATAAAATGAGAAATATAATAACATTTTCCACTAAGGAAACAATAAATATTTTTATAATCTAATTCATAGCAAGATTAAAATAGTTTGGAACATCTATTATTCGAAATATATCAAAGATAACATTACAAACCTAGTAACCGACATTTATTTCGAAAATCTGTTTAGTTTTCATTTGATTTAAAGGTTGATAAATTGTTAGAAAAATGGATATGAATAGCAGGTTCTACACTTTAAGTGAAGATAATTAAATGTATTACAGTTCAAAGTCTACATTGGTAGTGATAGTAGATATTGGATCATTTGTGCTGTCTCTCTAAGTTAGATAACAGGAAATAAGAGAATGTTCAATAAATACAATTTTCCCAGTTATGTTTCCCATTCAAATCATAATACATATTGAGATGAAGTATCAACATATTTAATTTTGGAAATAATTTAACTTAAAAAGCATTCATTTTAAACTAATTACAGTCAGACCTCTGTTTAGCAAACTTTTTCCTAGAACAAAGAACATTTTATAATTTTCTTTGTAAAATAAACTCCAAATAGCAAAGTGCATTTTCTATTTAACAAAACTTTTTCTCTTGTAATTCGTTTTTTTCTCTCTGTATTTTAAAAACACATTTTTGGTGATCAATGGTGCCTAACTCACCTAGAGCAGTAGAATTGCTATAATTTTTCAAATAAAAAACTCAAAGGTAACAGATTTTATCAGTAATTAAATTTAAGGACACTTGTGGAAATGTATGCTTAGAATTACTGGATATAAAATAATGTAATAATTAAAGAGTTTTAATGATATTTTCTAATTTTAATATTATATTTTTTAAAGTGGAAAATACAGCGTATTCCTGGACAATGATTTTTTCCTTGCAGATATCTTTTTATGGGTGATATTTATAAAATACATAGATATTAATTTACAACAGAAGTTCGAACAATTTAATAAGAATTTAAAACTTTTTTTTAATTTATGAACATAAAATTTGTTTTATGTGGTTTCTTAAGTACATAAAAAGATGTAATTCTATTTAACAAATTTTCCCCAAAACAAACTTTTTTTTCCGGGATTTAGCGACTTTGTTAAATAGAAGTCCGACTGTATTTCCTGGCTTGCAGTTATAGAAAATGAAGTGCCAGTTTTCACCTATTTACCCTGATTTAGTGACAACATATACAAGCCAGTCTAATTTAATTTTAGTTTTGTCTGGGTGTAATATTCCATTGTGCTACATACTTGTCATTTTTAGAGATCCAATCATGGCAATATAAAACTGCACAGCTCTTTTTCTCAATTTATTGCAAAAATAAAATGCAATAAGTTTTTAAGGTAAAAGAGAGAAAAGATTTTACCAGCATTTTCATAAAATTTTTTTGAACATTCAACATTTTTTCCCTTTAATTTTTATTCCAATTTCTCAATAAATTTAAATAAGATGACAATCAAATGGCTAAAAAAGTTTAATTATGAGCCATGTCCATCCTAAATTTAAAGATAAAACTTTTTTAACTCAATGGAGACACTTTTGTCTCTAATTTTTTTCTACATTAATATGCTCCATGGTTAAAAGATATAAGATATGGTACACCAATCCATAAGATACGCAGCTTACCTTTTAGTTGTCTCAGATGAGGGTATTTAAAGATAATTAGAGCTACAGAAGCAGGCAAACGACTGAACGATGACATAAGAAGGGCAGTGAACCTTTGGAGGAAGTCTGAGTAGAAGTCTGGTAACCATTTTGTAGTTTCACTTTTGAGACTCTTCACCATAATACATGTGTTTTCTCCAGTAACTTCATTCTGAAACACATCACATGTATACAATATGGCAGTGAGTACTGAGCCAAACAAGAATTACAAAAGATAATAAAGAGAGTAAAATTAAAAAAATAATAAACATCTGTGGCAATGACAAACAAAATTATTGAAAAAGTTAAAGACTGTGTTTTATGAATGTTTAAAAAATCTTTAAAAAATAAAGTTACTAATTTTATAGTGAAGTTTTAATACCACATTGAACCTGCTTATATCTTTTTAGTATAACTTTTGTTTCATCTGAACTAAATACCCTCAATTTTTTTGCTTCACCCCTATTTTGCCACATACATATCAACAATAAATCTTGCTTTTACGGTGAGACAGCATCTAACTAGAAAGTAGACTTTGAAGAAAAATATTGAAGGGACAGGATAGATTTTTTTAAAAAAAATAGTGTAAGCAAGCTAATGTGTGAAAACTGTTACTTCAAATGTATTTTTTCACAAAAAAATAAAAAAGTATTAACTGATTATTTTCTTAAGTTAAATGGAAATATTTCCTTAATTTTTGTATATCGGCCACTAGAAAATTAAATTTTTTTCAGTTTCACTGATAACAAATTGCAGTGATTTGATCATTATTCATATAAGCATAAAATTATCCACATCTACTACGAATGAACTAATATGTTGGATACAGTTTCAAACATTAGGTCTACTATAGAAGAAACAATACAACACCTAAAACGTATTAAAAGATAGATTTTTTGTAATGAAATTCAAAATATGAGCTTTTTATAGCATGTTTTAAATTAATTAGGGGGGGGGGAATCACTATCCATACTTAGTTTACAGAACTTATACATAATTTAGTTTCTTTAGAGCCAATAATAAAATGCAGCATGAAAAATTACAAAAGTTATTTAAAGAGAATGTATCTTTTTTGGTAATCATCTTTTCAATAAAATAAGAATAATTTTAAAAACTTACTTCTGTTTGTCTTATGTATAGTGGAGTGAACCCATTTTTCTTCCAGAACCTAGAAATTGAAAAATCATTGAATTGTTTCAAGTAACAAAACTATATTTAGACTAATCATGGTGTTGGTGAATCCGTGCCAACGTCATGTGCACTAATGCAGATATTCTTTTCTTTGGAATAAGATAGACAAGAGTTTATCTCTGTAATGCAAGAACTCTAATACTTTGAAGCTCACAATCTTAAAATAATTAAAATTTGCTGCACTTGTAAATATTTTATAGATATTGTGAGGTTAACTAAAAAAGAAGCAATGTATAGCTGGTCCGTCATTGAAGAAAAACAACAAAACTAACTAAAATAAACACTGTATTTATACCAAACAGCAAGTGATAAATCAATTTAAACATAAATAAATGGTAAATAAAAAAAAATTGCAATTGATAATCTTTTTTTCTCTGACCATAAAACTGTCATTACAGGACTGCAATAGTCATTTTTTTTTTAATCAGAAATTACACAATATGAAGGAAAAACTGTTGGCTAAGATAATTTTGTATTTGTCATGGAAAGAATTTTTCAAAATATTTTACATGATTGATTTTCTTAGTATTACAGCTGCTTCATTACATAACATTGATATCTGAAAAAGCATGCATTAACAGCAATGAGTATAATTGAATGATCAGATTAAATTTATTATTATTTTGTAATTTGTCTTAAGCAAAATTAGAAGAATGTACAGATTTAAAACACTTTGAGAAATTGATTGGTTATTTAATTAATACTGCATTAAAATGAACCTTATAATCTTGAACCATGGTCAACAGATGAGGATACTTGAGCTGGCACCGTATTCTCAAAACTTATATACAACAGCAATGTGAGGACTTACAGCTCTGACAAATTTAACCTCTCTATATAATGAATCTTTAGTGTGGCGCCATGAAATGAATCCATGGCAAATCAAAAACAAAGCTGGCCATAAGTTCGTGATTGTGCCACTTAGCTACTATAATTGCACTTTTAAGAAGATAAATGGTAAGGAAAGGTTAAAGAACATTTTGTTTCATATTTTAAGAAGAGAAACACTTACTTGAATAATTCTAGAGTAAGCCCAAAAGAAACCCCAATATAATCTAATGGTTCCTGTTGCAAGTCTTGTAACTGTAAGAGCAATGAAGGGTTATTAAATGAAGAATTTAAGATCTTGGTTTCTTCTGCTCGGTGACCATTATAAAACTGACATAAAAGCTGGAGTGCATGATGACCATATCCCATCTAGAAAATGAAATATCAATTAACATAAGGAGAACATATTTATAGGAATATAAGTTAATCAGTATAAACATTTTATTCTGGGACAAAAACAATGATATTCATTAATAAGATGTTCATGAGAAATTCATTTCGCATCTTTCTTTTATAAAGTTGAATTTCGCAGGTTTCTTCAAGGTTTACTATTGGTTTGTTTATTTAACAAATGCAAATAATTTTTAAAGCTAATGATTCTTAAAATTCTTTTTCTTTTGAACATTCTTTGAAATTTCCAGTAGGTGACATTGGTTGTGTAGGTTTTCAAGTGGATTGAGAAAAGGTTGTGTATAACTAAAAACAAATCAAATGCTACAGGAATAAAAAGAAAAAGTTAAAAAAAGTTTATTGTTCAATTTTATTTTTGTTTGCCAACTGTTTACGTTAGCAATACTTTTATTTTACAGCTGAAATTATTCTCAGATCCCAAGGTGTTACAACCTTCCCTTAATTCCATTTCATCTAAAAATAAACATCTTTAAAGTAAAAAAAAAGTTTCACAAACTTTCTTTTTAAAAAAAATTTCAGGTTTACAAAGAAGATATTTGTTCAAGACTCAGCAGAATAAATCTTCCTCCCTCCAGTTTATTTTGTGGATTTAACTTTTTTTCCAATATTAAGGTGGAAAAATAATGAAAGAATTCAAATACTTTGGTCCAATGAATGCTTCATAGGAAGATTGCTCACTTGTCATTTTTAGGAAATAAGCACTAAATCAAAGCACAAGATATTCGTTCTAAGAGATTAAGATAAGATAATATAAATATAATATATCATCCCCTAATAAATATAATATATCATTCCCTTCCCCCTCCTTTGGTAAAAATAAAAGGCAGGCTTTTTGAATCTGCAAATTTTTTAACACAATTTTAAAGTTTTATTCACAAATATTTCTGCTTATAAAAGCAATAGGAGAAATATTATGAACTACTATAAAATTATTTATAAGACCTTCACTCATATATATATACATAAAATATGCATGTATGTATGTATAAAATGGGGGGAAGTGATTAACTCACTCATCAGGAAATCTTCGCTGCTATTAGATTGACAGATTTGAAATTTGGTTTCTATGTTTATTTTGTTGAGTAGAGATCCGTTAAGAATGGGTTTTGCAAAAAGTAACTCCCAAGGGAGGGTTACAGGGCATCATAGATAATCTCTCTGTTATGTAGGAGAAAAGTAACTAACGCACTCACTCAATACTTCTCTGGAACTACCAGACCAACTAGCTTAAAATTTGGCAGGAATGTTTCTTCTGTCAAGTTATGAACCACTAATAACAGGTTTTGCAGAAATTGTCTCCCACAGTGGTTTAAAAGATAATTAAAAATTTGGCTTGGGTAATAGTGTTACAAATTTTGTATAAAATAGTGTAAATAGTCTGTATTTGGATGTGTAATGCTTTTATATTACTTTATGTTAAACCTGTAATATTCACAAGCAACGCCGTCTTTTACATTATAATGGCAATTCAATAGAAACTTGGCGATAGGGCCAAGTTGGCATCATTTTTGGAGATATTGCTGAGTTCAGGACCCTCTGGATTCTTCTAGAAATTAGTGGAGAAATCCACTAATTTCACAATCTATGACACAAGCAGATTTTTCTTGAAGTTTCCGCCGGGTCTATAAATACAGCAATCTTGTTTCAACCAGCGATTAGTGAACATTGTTTTAACTAGCGATTAGCTCGGCTGTGTTTGTGAATAATCTTATACATACGTGTATTTTGGATACTGATAATTGTGTCCAAGTGCTGTTGAAAGTGTGAAAGCCTTCTGATATTTATTCTATGAATTTTACTGTTGAATCCTGTATTTTTAAGGATTGATTTTTGACAATAAATTCTCATCGCTCTTGAAGAACTGTCTTGTTGTTTGCGACTGATTTGCGTAAAATCCTTGAACCCCATAACAATATTTATATACTGAGACAGATCAGTTAGGAAAATGCCGGGTAATTCAACTATATTTATTTTACTTCCCTATTCTGTTTGCTAAATTGTTTTTTCCTAGGAGTTTAATCTGCAATTTACTTAAAATGATTCAAAATATTAAATTTTGACTCCATACATTTTTTTTTATCCTTCTATCTCTAATACAATATTTCCATATTGAACTATACAAAGAAGAGGTATATTTGTTATCTGAATTTTGTACTTCACAATGACAAAATATTACAATTCTGAAAGAAGCAAACATATCCCATATTGCACATCTTGTATTAAGTTACAAGTTATAGAATAGTTTAAAAATGATATACAAGATTAAAAAACTGCTAACAAATCAATATAATTTTTTTCAGCATTGTTTCAGATCAAAATATTTATACAAAGCGTTTTTAATGTGAAGGATCAAAAAGAAAACTGAATTATCTAAGATTAAAAAAATTCAAATTAACAAAAAAAAATTCTTGGGAAGTCAAAAGTATCTGAAAGTGACCCAAAGGTATAATGCATATTTGCAAGTAATACTTACTCTTTGATATTGAGGATGTGTGGCTATTCTAATAACACGAGCCCCAGACAAAGATGTAAAATTACAGTCTAGAAACTAAAATAAAAGAAATAAAATTAAGTACCTAAAATATGAATTAAAATAAAAAAAACATACATAGGGATGTGCTTTGTGAGCACAACCCATTACAAAATTTTTTTTCCTTTTGCCTATAAATTATCAATACTATCTGTTATAAATATTGTTGAAATTTTGTAAATATATATAACAAGCATTTTGAGTATTTGTTTATTACCAATAAAATGTTCATTTATTCACAACTTTATACTTTTTATTTGGAAGACAACACATTATATGCAAACAAGAAATTTTTAAAACATAAAGGTGGCAGAAGCAACAGGAAAGTACATGTGCAAAGCATAGGAAAGTTAAAAACATTATGCATCATATTTAAAAGCTCCTAGCTAATTCAAGTGTAGAAAACTTCCCAAATGCTAGATTTGATTTAACCTTTCAAAGTCGAATAGGTCAGATATGGTGGATGATGTAATATCAAGGAAGCTGACTCATAAAAATTGATAATGCGGAATACTTTGCAAAATCCAATCCTCAAGCAAAATTGAAAATCTCACTTCAATCTTAAGTATTTTTCTTTGATCCTGATACATTTTTAAGTTACACAAATACAAGAATTGTTGAATGAATAAATCCACAGTTTTCCTGAACTTACTTGCTCAGATAAAACCCAAGGTATAAGATCCCCAGAGGCTCTTCTATGATGTTCAAACTGATAGTTCTCTCCACGTAAGTTACCTTCCATGCACACCTGAAAATGTAAGAGTTATTAGAATACAATGAAGGGAATTTTTATACACATTTCTGATAAAAAGAAAAAATACAGAATTGAGGTTAAGTGCCTGGGGAAAATATACCCCTATTGATTAATGAAAACTATCAAAGTAAAAAATTTGTTCTGATTATTCAAAACAAAAGTTTTAAAATTTGAGCACAAAGAGTGAGTTAGACTGCTTATGTCACATAAACAATATCATTAAAATAAAAGACTGACTTCTTTCACAGGTGATCAAACTTAATATTACAATGTAATTGTGTTAGATGTATACTAGGCAATACAGGTTATTCATAATTTGTTAAAGAACTAAAATGAATACATTAAAAAAGAACATGAAAGAATACGGAAACCATTTAAGTTTTATTTTCATATTTTACAGGTGTTCTATATGTGAACCCTTAGTCATATGGCATACAACAATGCAATATAATCCAATTCCTGCCACACTCTACTCAACATGGTACTATCAATGTCTGTGTAATCCAAAAACTTGGTCTTTTACACAAGACCAAGTTTTCGTAGTCTCTTTGCCACATGCTGTAGCAGAAAAGCATGTAACATGTTGTTGCTTATGCCACCTGATCAACAGTAACATCAGATCAAGGTCCACGAAATTCATCACGGCTAAGGGCTAGAATTTTGCGCCTGTCGTTAGCCTAAGCTTTTGAGCCCCCATGAAGGTGACAGTGCGATTTTGCTCCGATACAACATGATAGATGGCGACACCATTCGGACCCACTGATTTAACGAGCATGTTCTCTGTATATACTCGGCGGGCATTTGGTGGCATCGAACCCAGGCCTTCCGGTCTGGAGTTCAATGCTCTAACCCGGTGATAGTTAACCTGGTCCGTATCGCCCACTTGTGGACGCTACGAAAATTCTGATTTTTTATTTTTTGAAATTTATCTTCCTAGATTTTTCCTTAATTTTTTTTATTACTATTTTTACTAACACTTTGCATACTTTGTGGCGTTAATTTCTTCTCTTTTTTTTATTGTGAGCAGTAACAAGTATGTATTCAAATAAACAAAACCAAAATTCGTTACTCGGGCAACCAAACAAAAAACTCAACATATTCTTTTTTTTACATGTATTCAAATAAGACCAACTCCCGTTACTCAGTCAAACAAACAGGCAAAAAACTAAATATTATGCACTTCAATCAACCACTGCAAGTTGTTCAGTCAATCACTGCAAGTGTCAAAGGGCTGAATCAAATAAATTTCAAAAAAAAAAAATAAACCTTGTGAAAAATGTCTCAAAAAAAAAATATGTGCGTGGATATTCTGAAGAATATTTGAACATGGGTTTTATAGAAGCACCACATAACAAACAGCTTCCTATGTGTCTTCTATGCCAGAAATCTTTTTCCAATGAAGCAATGAAACCAAGTCGGTTAAGAGATCATCTTACTACAAAACATCCTGAATATGAAAATAAACCGAATGAATATTTTCAAGAACTGCGCAGAAAATTTATAAATCGTCCTACAATGAAGTCGCTAATTGAGAAGCAATGTTCTAAAAATAAAGACGGATTATTAGCGTCTTATCACATGGCGAAATTAATCGCAAAAACTGGAAAAAATTATGGAATTGGAGAATCATTGATAATACCGTGTATTAAAGAATTTATAGGTACGGTAATGCACCAGGAAACGGATATTTTAAAAACATTGCCGCTTAGTGGTACCACGGTTAAAAAAAGAATTGAGGAAATAGCAAATGATGTCGAAAAAAAACTCGTAACAATTTTAAAAAAAACTTCATTTTCCATACAACTGGACGAGTCTACTATTGTGGACAATAATGCTTTATTGATGGTTTATGTGCGATACGCAGATGAAAATAATGAACTGCAAGAAGAAATGTTATATGCAGTGAATCTAATTACAGATACAACAGGATTATCCATATTTAATGCTGTGAAAACATATTTTGAAAAGAACAGTATACCGTTGAACAATATAATTGCATGCGCTCTACTGATGGAGCACCATCGATGATTGGATGTTACCGTGGATTTACTGCACACCTAAAAAAAGTAGTACCAAATGTTTTATGTATTCATTGCGTAATACACCGACAACATCTTGTAGCGAAGTCTTTAAGTGCAAGTTTGCACTCCTCATTAAATTTAATTATAAAAATTGTAAACAAGATTAAATGTAATGCTAAAAATGATAGAATATTTCGACAGATGTGCCAAAATAATGATGAACAATTCATTCGATTACTTTTACACACGGAAGTCCGGTGGCTTTCAAAAGGTGTGTGCCTAACACGTTTTGTAGCATTATATGCCAGCATAATACAATTCTTAGAGGAAAATTACGAAATTGATTTATGTCATGAATTGAAAATCGTGAAGAATGATGCTTTTTATCTGGCAGATATTTTTAAACGATTTAAAGATGTTAATTTGCAGCTTCAAGGCGCATTTAAAACACTTATTTGTTGCAAAAACACTGTATCGTTGTTTATAGAAAAACTGCATATTTTTCGTCGTAACCTTTTGAAAAAAGAATTTCATCAATTTCCAAATTTGTTCTCTATCAAAGAAGATATAACACCAGAAGAAATCGAAAGGTTTAGTGATCATATTAAACAACTTGCATTAGATATGAAAGTCAGATTTAACGACATTTTAAATTTGAAAATTTCTAATTGGATGTTAAATCCTTTTACTGTGGATGTAAATGAGGTTGATATTGTTTTCCAAGAGGAAATTTTAGAACTAAAATACGATGAAGAAAGCAAAAATTCGTTCAATAAGCATGGAATTGCTAAACTTTGGCAAAATAAAAAAATGCCCAAGTTATACCCGAAAATGTGGGAAAACATGAAAAATATATTAATTCCATTTCCAACATCATATTTGGTAGAATCCGGTTTTAGTGCCGTTAATAATACTATGAGTAAACAAAGAAATAGACTGAACATTACAGAACGGGGAGATCTTCGGTTATTTTTAACAAAAATTGAACCAGATATCAATGAAATAATTTCGAAGCATCAAGCTCAAGGTTCTCATTGATTGCAAACTTTTTTAATTTTCGTTTTTATGAATTTTCTTTTGTTTTTTGTTCATTTCAAAATAAAATATGAATTTTGTGAAAAATAACATTTCTTAAAATCTTTTTCTTTAAATAAATAAATATATTATTGCTGGGCAAAAATGAAATTTTGCCTGGTAAAATTGCCAAAAGTGGGCGGCAGACCAGAAAAGGTTAACTATCTCTGCTCTAACCACTAGGTTGCCCATGTAACATGTGCTGTAATTGACATTGATAGTCCCACAGAAATTGGACTGTCATATTGATGTATGCACAGTGACCAAGGGTTCACATATAGAACGCCTGTAAAATATGAAAATAAAACTTAAACTGTTCACATGTGCTTTTTTGATGAATTCCTCTCAGTTTCTTTACTACAATGCTTCAAAACCTTGGAGGAAATTATGAATAACCCTGCATATATCTTAAGCTTTGCTTTTCAGAATAAGTTAAAAGTGTTTTTTTAAATCAAAAATCTCAATTTTCAATCAAATAAGTTTTTAAAGAACATCACTGACAAGTAAGAAAATAAACTGACAGTAACCATAGCAACTAGACAACATACTAAAAAAATGTATATTACTCTTAAGTGAATACAATACATTGGCTAAAAAAAGATTTTGGCTGGTGGTGTTTGAAAAGTTTCAATTCACCAAAATCATTCATAAAGTTATCGCCATTACCAATATGTGGGACACAATATAAAGAAAATGAACTGTTACCTGAATGACACAAATGACATTTGGTATGGTATTGGCATTAACTTCTTGACGAGACAGCAAGCAAAAGATATGGTGAGTTGGGGCATCTGCCAACATAAGCAGGTCATTAGGAGAGTTCTTGTAGTGAGAAGAAACAAAAAGAGAGACTAGTTGCTGCAGAAATGTCTCTGCAAATTTATTGTAACTGAACAAAACATCTCTGTTCACATAGTATCTAACAAGACAGTTAAGATTCAATTGAACAACTTTAAACTTTCAGACACTCTCCATTACTTCATAATCATGTCATAAAAAACGTTTTTTTTTTTAAAAATAATTAAGGACTCTTAATTTTTCAAATGTTTCCAGGATTCAGCCTGCTGAGCATGAATACTGTTGCTTTAGCTACCACAATCAGCCTTTTTTTTTCAATCATAATGTTAGAAAAATTGTCTATTAGACATTTTAAAGAATCAAAAATAAATATACTTCCTTTTGTTTAAATAATATTTTACTACAGCTAAACAATAAGCTGATGGCTTTGAGTCCCTTCATAATTAAGTGATAAAGACAAATCTCAACTTGCACATTTTTCAATAGACATAAGAAAGAGGCAGCTTTTTAACATAATCCCCATGAAGTCCAAGCATTTGCCATATTGGTGGATGTTCCCTATGCTCTCTTCAAAGAATCTTGCTGTTGATATGAAATGAGCCTGAATGTTATTCAGTTTCATGTTCCTCAAATTGATCTGGAAGTTTTGACCTCCTTGTCAGTTCAGTTAAGACAAGAGATGAAAATCACTCAGTGTAAAGTCAAATTATACGTCCAGTGATAAACATGTCCTATTTAACATGCTCCAAAAGCTCTTGGATTACAACAGCACTGTGAGAGCAAACATTGTTTTGATTGGCTAAACACCAATGAGGACCTTCAAAACAGCATTCCCTAGTGGCAATATTCTTTGAACTAGGAATGCTGGAAAAGTCCTTTGCTGATATAACAAATGTTATAATCTTTGCGTCAAATAGATGTTTGCTAATCTTTGTGTCAAATAGATGTTTGCTAATTTTTGGTAATAAATTCATTATTTATTTATGTTTTCATAGTTTACAAACATTGGGGATGGGAGGGGAAACATCTTTTGTAGAAGCAAAATGCTTTGATTAAATTGGATTTGCATTCATAGTGGCATACAAGATAAAATCAGTCTATGTACTTTATATTGAGATTTTCAACATGCAACATTTTTTTCTTAATGTTAGTAATTCTAACAGCTAAAGCAGAAATCTTACACAGCTTCCTATAATAGAATTTTACTAAAGATGATTGGATTTCTTCTTTTTTAAAATATATATACTTATATCTAATATATAAAATTCTCCTGTCACAGTGTTTGTAACCAAACTCCTCCGAAATGGCTAGACCGATTCTTATGAAATTTTGTGCGTATATTCAGTAGGTCTGAGATTAGGATGTAAACTATTTTTCATTCCGATATTGCAATTAGTTAAAAAGATATTAATTAAAAACCTTAAAACGCCTAATTGTTTTACTCCTGCGGGTTGTTTACTTGGCAGAACTTCCATTCCGTTTTGGCCGAGCGGTGATCCGACGTTTTCCACCATCTTAAAATTGCCATCCAATTTTTACTGTTAAAATCAGACAAAAAAATTACAGAATCGGAAAGATCATTTATTTCGCCACAATATGGTATAATTGTTTTTGCAAAATAATGATATTTTCTATTTTTTAAGAATTTTTTAAAAAAGGGTTAAAACAGATGTGTTTTTATGCAAATTATTTCTAAATTGTTGCGTATGAATTTGTTTTTGTGTTATTACGATATTCTACATTAAATAACTTCAAGCCTTTCTCTTTTAGATCCAGTCATTTAAAAAATAAAATTCTCAAAACTTTTTTTTAAAAAGATTTTTAAAAAAATACTCAAAATTTTAACTTAACATTGAATAACTTTGTCATGAAGATAATCGCACGAAACTTTATTTTCGTGTGTAAAAGAATATTATCCGTAATCTGTAGGAAGATTGAAAATATTGCTTAAAAATTACGGATTTTTTAAAAAAAATTGTGATTTTCGTAAAAAACCGTTTTTGCGAGAAACAATTTAAACAGTATTTTTTGTACATTTTTTTATTTAAAAGTACTTTATTTTTGCAATTAATTTGTGAAGTTTGAAAGCATTAACTTAAAAATTATGCCCTAAAAATAAAAAAATTAATAAAAAATACGCGATTTTACAGTTAGCCAAACCTTGGAGTCGAAAAATAGTTTTGCGCCAAAGACCTTTGAACTGTTTAACCGTCAACCGCATCTAACTCAAGGGTTACACTAAAAAGTTCTGCTTTAAACAGGGGGAAATCAGTAAATTTGGCGAGTAAAAAAAATACGAGTGAAAAAGTTATTTTTGCTTCAATTTTCGTCATTTTTTCTTTAGATAATTTTCAAAATTAAATTATAGATGTTAGATTAAGATGACAAAATGTATTCAATACATTTCTGAGACTCATTTAAAATATTTATCAGTATCAAAATTTTTGTTTTCTTTCATAAAACTTATAGTTTACTTTAAAATAATGCCTAATGTATAAATCTTTTTTTGACATATAATTTCATAATAAAAACACAAAATTTGCCCATTTCGAAATTTTTTTTTTTGAATTATTCAGTTAAATAAGCATAACTTCCTTAGAAAAAAATAAAAGCTATGTTCAAATAAAAAATTCTTCATTATTAATTGCATAGTTATTAATATATCAAAAATCAATAAATTGGCATGTCACAATTAATTACTAAGTGAATATTTTTAATCAATATTAGTATAAAATAATTAATTAATTTTGTTTTGCATTTTATGATTTCTTCTAAAATGAATAAAATATAGATGAATTTAAATGAAAATGATTTTTAAAAAGTTCATTGATCATTTAGAATCAGTGATTAAAAAAATAAAATGCCAAAAACTATTTTTTTTTAAAGAATTTTTTAAAAAAAAATTTTTTTTTTTTTTACAAAACAATGATATTTTGCATATTTTATGATTTTTTTCTAAAATCAATCAAAATCGTTGCGTTTAAATAAAAATGATTTTTAAAACTTTTAGAATCAGTGATTTAAAAAATAAAAAGCCAAAAACTTTTTTGAACAAATTTTAACAAAACACTCAAAATACTTAAAACAATCATTTAATAATTTCTTCTTTTATAAAGATAATTGCATGAAACTTTTTCCCCGTGTGTCAAACATTTCAAAATATCCTCACAATTTTACTTCAAGATTTTAAATAGTAGTAAAATTTTGTAATTTGAAAAATTTCTACTTTTCTGTCTTTTTTCAACATACGATTTTTAAAAAGGCTACCTTTTCGTTTCCGGGGACTAAAAAATTGCAACGAAAGAATTGAAAAGTGAGTGAGTGATTTATAAATTCGCACTGTTCGCCTATTCGAGGGTTTTTAGCGATGGACCTCAAAATTTTCAACCATGGTCAAGTGACGAGGACGACACCTAAGCTTTTACCCACCTCTCCTAAGTACCACACCACACCAACGCAAGAACAAATTTCGAAAAAGGGAGTTTTAATGTCATAGTTAAAAAAATCACTCACATTGCCCATACACACACATAAGTGCTATCGTCCTGAGGGAAACATGAAATTCCCATGGGGATTAAGTTATTCACTGGTAAAAGCCCGTGCAACGCCGGGCTAAGCGGAGAGGAAAGAAACAAAGAAGTAAAAGTAATTTCGAGAAATAATATTGGAAGTGCTGATTTTGTGAAGAGAAAGGAAAATGTTAAACGAGAAAGCTATGACACGCACTTACAGGGCCATACACTCACATCGTACACGTCACACCCACACAAAAGGGCTGGTGTCAGAAAGAAAGGAGGAAATTAACATGGGGATTAAGTTATACCCTCGGGAAAAAGCCTGTGCAACGCCGGGCCGGGTCAGCTAGTATATATATATATATATTAGTTATCCTAAAAGTATAACTACACTTTCAAATATTAATTATAAAAATAATAATAAAGGATAAAGACATTTACAAGACAAAGAAAGTTTTTTTAGTTCTATAAAGAAAACATTAAAGATTTTACAACGTTTTATCGCATGCACCATTAGCTGCACGAAGCACATTTAATCTATATGAGATTTCCAGCCATGTTTTATGAAGCATTGCATGATTAACAATCGAAATGGCCACTATTCTTCATTTCATCAGTGTCACTAATTGAAGATTGATAAGCAACTTTTTTCATGTATCCAACAAGAATTCCAAAGGTGTTATGTCTAGAGCCATGCTTATTGGACTTCCACTTTTCATCCAACATTTGAGGAACTTTTTCTTACTTCACAACTCCAGTGGTGGTGGCCCCTTTTTATTTGATAAACCAAGCTACAACTTGTGCTTGTTCTTGCAGTGAAGCCATTTTAAAACGAAGATGTTGAAAAATGGGGACATTGCACCATCTAGTTACCATTTCATTAAACAGAAACTTTAATCGCTTCTTTAGGAAACAAAAAGCCGCAAGTGAAAAGCTATCTTTATTTTTAATTAATTTTTGAAAGTGTAGTCACACTTTCAGACACCCTATATATAAATATTAGCACAGACCTTACAGTGTAAAAGAGGGTCTTATGGCATATTTCAAATTTTATTATTACTAAGTAGGAGGTTTTGAAATTCTAAACTACAATCTTTTAGTCACAGTTCAGCTTTAAAACTCCTTTCTGCCAAACAGGACTATACTTGGCTGATAAATAGAAATAAAAAGGATACAAATCACATTCTTGGCATTTGGGAGGTCCTGAGTTAAAATAAGGTGGCTCTATAGAAGCATCCAGACAGAGAAGACGATTTAGCCAGTCTTCAACTGCATCTCCATTGGTATATCGAATGGCTTCATTCAGCTGGATTTCATGTAAAATATGCCCTGTTAAAAGATATAAACTGGATATTTTAGATTAGAACAGAGTACAATTTACAAAGGTTATAAATAACTGTCTACCTGCAATTTTGAAATCTAAAACATATAAAGAGATCACACATCTTTACAATCTATCACACACACACATTTGATTGTTATAAACTATAAATTTAAAAAGAAACAGACAAAGAAATTAAATTACCTATAAATGCAAAGTTTTCAAATCATTGATTTTACAATTTATTGAAAGTATTTTTATGATATATATCAACAATTCTTAAACTTTCAATTGCTGTGGCCCCCTTTTATACACTCATGGACAAAAAAATTAGCGCACCGAAAAGGAGTCAGACAAAATGAAACGAAATTTTCCATACATAATGACTACTTTGATATACGTAAATGATTAGAAAATCAAAGAAAAAGGATAATTTATTTCAGAGAAAAAGGCAAAAGAATGGAGGATTTAATACCCTGTTGAACCCCCTCTAGAGCGAATGCACAATGCGATACAATCGGGCATTGAGGCATACAAGTTCTGTATGATGTCTTGAGACATTTCGTCCCATATTTGCTGTAGCCTTGCCTCTAGTTTGTTCAAACTCCTGGGATGCCCAACTCCTTATTCCAAATGATCCCACATATGCTCGATTGGAGAAAAATCTGGGGATCGGGCAGGCTAAGGAAGGGTAGTAACAGTGTAGAGACAGTCTTGTGAGAGCCTTACCATGTGAGGACGAGCATTGTATTATTGTAAAATGGTTCCTGGGAGCCGTTGCATGAGTGGCAACACATGTGGTTGCAGGATGTCATGGACATACTGCTGGGCTGTCATGGTGCCAGCTTCCATCATGCCAATGATTCTCCCCCTCTCAAACTGCGACAGCTGCTCATATTGTCTTCGAAAACGGCATAATGGCATGTCTACCTCAGCGCTTCCTTTGTAAACTATTCAGTCAAAGAAGTTTTGGTTACCTGTTTTACACTCTGCGGAGAACGACGCTAAACGCCCTCTACTGGCTATATGTAATGCACAATCCCGCTGCATTTCTAATCATTTGCATGTGTCCCAGACATGTACCTTCATGCCAAGTTTCATTGCGATCCCGCAATTATTTCTTGGTGCACTAACTTTTTTGTCCATGAGTGTATATCGGCCAGACATCACAGCCCCCCAAGCTTTTGAACAGCCTTCCCTGACTCCCAACACATTGCTGAGTGATTTAAAGGTACCGCAATAATCCTAAGACTGCCTCTGCAATAATTTAACTCTTCTTTTTCCCTTTAAAAAAACAGTAAACATGAAATTGAAAATAATACAAAATACTAATCTCAAATAAATAAATACTCTGTATTAAATGCATTAATTAAAATTTTTAATGAGAAGGATGGTGCTACATTTTGTTTACAAGTGCAGTTATATCAGATGTAATATTTGAAATCAATTGTCTCAATTCTGGTTCTACACTTTCCAAATGCTTTCTGTACTTTCCACAAGTGTTTCTACTATATATTTTTTGAAAATATTATATTATAGTAATGGCTATGTCATTGCAAACAACACAAAACTGAATTTTTATTTCAAATCGAAGTATATATTCTAGTAGAGTGTTTTCAGTGGGAAAAATTTAGTGCTCTAGTCTAGGATGGTACATCTTTCAATTTTTCCCCCAAGGCCTTTCAGAGTCTGTAAAAAAGGGAAATCTTAACATTAAATGACAGATTTTCACAGACCACAGTTTAAAAACCACTGATATATATATAGTTAAATAAAGGTATTTACTACTCCATCCCCCCCCCATTTTAAATGTATTTAAATATTTATCAATAATTTTTGAAAATTTCATTCACAAAAAATCGAAAATGCTAATGCTCCAACATTTTTTTTAATATTAAAAAGGTAGAATTAAAAGTCTTGTTAAAATTAATTATTTGAAGATATATAAGCAGAATTAATAAAAAAATAATTTTAAACACTACATATTTCATTTGCTTTAAATTAATAAATACCTCTTCTGAACATTCTTTATATTGCCTCTACAGTAGAACGTCATTTATCCGAATCAATTGAGAGCGGACTCCGTTCGTAGACGCGATTGTTCGGACAACTGAAAACAGAATGCAATCCATGCAGTATATGAAACGGGACACTATACGAATATTGAAAATCCTCACATGTGGGAAACATGCTTGAAAAAAAGCAAAATAGGTGCAAAATGTTGCAATTTTACCTTTATTGTGGAAAATAATCACTTATTTTTCACTGTACCATTGTACACCTTTGTTTTTTTAGCTGCAAGGTCTCTGAAGCAGCAGTATTTGAGAAGGACAGCACTCGGATTATTGTTCGTACCACTCCATAGCTGTCTCTAATGCAGAAAACGCTTTAGCATTTGATGGATCCTTGCTACTTTCTTTGTTGTTGTCATCGTTTTCATCCATTTCATCGTCGACAGGATCGGATTCTTCTTGCACAGAAGTCACAATCTCGCCATCATTTAGCATTTGAAATACACAATCTTCTGCATCGCATGCCATCCAGGTTTCTACATCAACAAAACTCAACAAAAGAGCATGTATACACCCCCTCACTTGGAAACAAACTGACCTAATACTCTGTGCAGAATTTTTCTAAATCACACAACTGAAATTCCCTAAAAATCCCTCCCCTTGGGTTTTCCCATCAATTTTGGCCTATTGCAAAACAACTGTTCAGCATTGCACTGTTCCAAAACGTATCCGGACTTTGGTTCGGATATTTGACGCTCTGCATAATAAACGTTTGGATAAACGACGTTCTGCTGTATTTAAGCATTTCAAAAGTCTTATTTTATACATGTAAATCTCTAATAATCAATGATTATATTAATAACTATCTAATATTTTGGCAGTTATGTTACGCGTGCATCTTACACGTTTGAATTTATACAAAAATGTAAAATTCTAACAAACTATCATTTTTTTTAAACAAGAGTTTAGATAAGTTATATACCTGGTCTCCACTTTTGGCTGTTTTGTGTCCACAGCCTGTATCTTTTAAGTCCTGATGCTTCTGGAAACCTTTTCCAGAAATTTTAATTTTGAAGCTTTCAAGATTTCTTTTTTTAAAAAAAATTGCAATATATATTTCTGGTTCATAACTTATTTTTTAATTTTACCCTTGATCAACCATTTTTATAAGATTTTGTCCAAAAGTTGATTATATAGATAATAATTTAATTTAATTAATTATGAAAATAATATTTAATTAGCTGTTTATTAATCTAATTAACACACAAATTATATACAAAAGAATTACAAATAAAAACATCATAACTGATAAGCAAATGACCAGAACTTATAATGCTCTATAATTTCTTCTTGCTCTAGTCCAACTACTGTATAATATTTGTTTCTTAGAATTCATATTTTATAATATTAATAGCTTTTACCCGCGGCTCCGCTCGCGTTGATGCCTTTAAATAACTGTCAAAGTCGTAATCACATTATCATTAGAAAGTAAATAATATATTGTTACGAATTTCCTGCGATGTGCTTAGAGTAAATTCAATAAGCAGAATCCTTTTAAAAAAATAAATAAAGCTATTTATTTAACGAAGACTTCAAGAATAACACTGCGCATTCAATAGCTCAGTCACCAGCCTACAGCTTGCTTGCTGTCTAAGGCTCCAATACAATACCTATATAAATAAGATTGATGACGAGCGACAGCGAGTGATCGCTTTTACTCAGTAGAAATGTGAAAAAGAAAAATGATTGAGCTGCGATGTGAACAAGTCCCAAAAAGGGGATGGACGAAGGGCCGTGGGCGAACCAATCAGGGAGGCTGGAGGCGTGGCCTAAGACCGACTGAGGTAGAAAGGCTCATTCGAGCCAAAGTAGCGGACGAGAAAAATAAGATGGTCAATCTCACCTATCAGACAGAAAGCATTCATTTCTATTGTTAACGGAGTTCGGTTTGAATGGCTGAGAAGCACCGGACCATCCAATTACAATACCTAATCTTTCGTGCTTGTTTTTATATGCTCTCTGCCGGAAGTGACGTCACTAACAGGAAGTTATGTCATATTAGAAAAATCCAGAACCTTGGAGAGAATTCAAGAAATCAGGATCCCTCTCTGTTGCCAAGGTTTCCAACTTCCGTCGCCAAACTTGGCGAAATGTCGCCAAATTTGGCGACAAAAATTAGTTGCCTAAAACATCGCCAATGAGCCAATATCTCGCCAATTTGGCGACTTGCTATTGAAATACAATGGGATACATATAACATTCATTATCATAAGACAAATTACACCAATTTACAGAATTCGTAACATTGCCCCCCTCTCAAGGACTGCACGTCCCGGGCAGTACAATCCTTGAATAGGTAAAAATTATTTACAAGTATATACAATGGTCGACAGTACACAGTTACATACAAGCATATAAGTGGCTCTTTCGATCAGCTAGTTTCGTCCCTAGAGTTACAAAAATAAGGGGCCAGCCGATCACAATGCACTACCCTAGGCCTTGAGTTCTTAGATTTTTGGATACGAATCACAACGTCATTTAGTCTTTTTAGGACTGTATATGGACCGTCGCAATTTGTCTGTAACTTTGGAGAAAGTCCTTTTCGTCGAATCGGGTTCCAAAACCAAACCTTGTCACCTTCGTGAAATTCATGTCCTGTAGCTCTCGTGTCGTACCTGGTCTTCATCTTTTCCGTTGCGATGTCGATCCGATTACGGGCGAACTCGTGCACACTTTCTAAACGTTCCTGTAGTTCATGGACATATTCTTCAGGAGAAGAAGGCACATCAGGAGGGCGCCCAAACAGGAGATCACAGGGCAGACGGAGTTCTCGACCGAAGAGCATCTGGGAGGGAGTGAATCCAGTGGTTTCATGGACGGCACTTCGATAGGCAAGCAGGAACATAGGAAGCTTCCGATCCCAGTCTTGTTGATTCATGGAAAACGTGGATAGAGAGATGGTTTAAGATCGTTCTATTAAATCTCTCAACCATGCCGTCTGACTGGGGATGTAAGGGGGTAGTTTGTGTCTTATCAATCTTAAGAAGGACATAAAGTGCCTTGAATACAGCAGAAGTGAAATTTCTGCCTTGATCAGAGTGCATCTTGAAGGGGCGTCCCATAGCGAGAAATCCAGTTCTGCAGTAATACTTCAGCAACTGTTGTAGCTTCTTGATCAGCGATTGGGTAAGCCTCGGGCCACTTGGTAAAATAATCCTTGACAACTAAGATGTATTTGTAGCCATCATTTGAACGTGGGAGAGGCCCTAAGATGTCCAACGCGATTCTTTCAAATGGTGCCCCTACATTATAGCGCCGTAATTTTCCACGGCATCGTGTTTTGGGTCCTTTTCGGGCCCCACATGCATCGCAGGACTTGCACCATCTTTCTACGTCATCTCTTACTTTGCTCCAGAAAAACCGCTCCCAAACCTTTTGGATGGTCTTCAATATTCCAAAATGACCTCCGGTTGGACTACTGTGTAATTGTTCCAACACTTCCGTTATTCTTGACCGTGGGAGTACTAATTGCCATTTTGATGTTTTGCCATCCTCAGACTCCCATTTTCTGTATAATACACCATTACGAATATGGAGTGAATCCCAGAGAGCCCAATAGCGTTTGCTATTCGGACGATAGCTGGAGATATCTTGCCAACTGGGTCTAGTGCTAGATGATTCAAGAAGTTCCAAGATAGGTTTTATGTCGGGATCCGTAAGTTGAGCTTCTCTGACTTCTTCATCGCTCTAACGGTCTATTTGTGTCGATACCGAATCCTTTATTTGACGAATGACAGGTGTTATGTCATATTTCTTCTCGACTGCAGTGCAGCAAGAACAAGCATTCGAGCATGGTTTTCTTGATAAGGCGTCAGCATTACCATGAAGGGACCCCTTGCGATGTTTGATCTCGAAATCGTACTCTTCAAGTTTCTGAATCCATCTAGCTATCTGGCCTTCGGTGTTCTTAAAATTTAAAAGCCATGTCAGGGACGCATGATCCGTTCGGAGCAAAAACTTCCGACCGTAAAGATAACTATGAAAGTTCTCAACAGCTTTTACAATGGCCAGTAATTCTTTTCTGGTGACGCAGTAATTTCTTTCAGGCTTTGAAAGACACTTGCTCCAGTATGCGATGACATGTTCTTGGCCGTTAAGTTCTTGGGATAAAACTGCTCCGACACTTTCATGGCTTGCGTCCGTGTCAAGAATGAATTGCTTTTCGGGATCCGGATAAACTAGAATGGGAGACGATGTTAGAGCCGCCTTCAAGCTATTAAATGCTTCCTCGCATTCGTCTGTCCACAAGAACTTCTGTTTGTTTTCAGTCAGCCTGTGGAGAGGTCTCGCGATTGAAGAAAATCCTTTAACAAATCTTCTGTAATATGTGCACAGACCGAGAAAACTTCTAAGCTCATGCACATTTTTAGGGCACCTCCAGTCTTTTACAGCTGACACTTTCTGTGGATCAGTTCTAACACCATCAGCAGAAATTATGTGACCCAGATAATTCACCTCGTGACGGAATAAGTTGCATTTGGAGGGGTTTAGCTTCAATTTGGCCTCTTTCAATTTTTCAAATACTCTCCTTAGGTTGCTGAGGTGTTCCTCGAAACTTTTCCCTACAATGATGATGTCGTCTAAATAAACAAGGCAAGCTTCAGGAGTGAGTCCGTTCAACACTGTCTCCATGAGGCGTTCGAAGGTAGCTGGTGCAATACAGAGACCAAACGGCATGACCTTAAACTGCCAAAGTCCTTGTCCTCCTGTCGTGAATGCTGTCTTTTCACGGTCTTCAGGATGTATCTCTATTTGCCAATAACCGCTTTTCAAATCCAAGGTAGAGAACCACTTGTTTCCGCTAAGAATGTCTAACGTGTCATCGATTCGTGGAAGTGGATAACTGTCCTTTTTTGTGACATCATTGAGCCGTCGATAGTCTACACAAAATCTCGTAGATCCATCTTTCTTTCGGGCTAACACGATGGGAGAAGCCCAGGGACTCGACGAAGGCTCGATGACATCTCGTTCCTGCATGTCCCTTAGTAGATCTTTAACTTCTGTTGCCTTAGCAATTGGTAGTCTTCGGGGATTCTGTTTAATAGGAGAGTGATTCCCAGTTTCAATTCGATGTTGAGCCAATTTCGTTCTCCCGAGGTCACCAGATGTACAGGAAAACAGTTCCTCGTATTCGTCAATAAGCATCCATGCTACACTTTTCTGTTCATCATTCAATTCAGTGGACTTCAACAGATTCAGTTCGTGTTCTTTAGAAGGCTTTTTCGACATGATTTCGGGATGTTTCTGTATACAGGTGACTGGAGCACATGTTGCTAATACGTCGCCTTTCCTGATTGTTTTAGGATTACCAGTTAGATTAACAACTCTGACTGGTACAGTTTCCTTCGAAAGATCTACCAGTGCGGAAGCAACCAATACTCCTTTTGGAAAATTTTCAGAGTCCGGAAATTCAGTTAGACCATGTCGAAAGTTTTGACTTTTCTCAGCGGCCCCTCTTACAAGCATCTCAATTCGAGCTGGAATAGTAATATCACTTTTACAAGTTATTCGATGACACGGTTCTCTTTCAACAGCTCCTAACTGGAATAACGCTACATCTTCCGAATTTGAGCGTAGCACATTATTCTCAAAGTCAATTACAAAATTATGTTTTGTTAAGAAGTCCAAACCGAGTATAAAAATGTCGGTGATTTCGGCTACAAACACGGTATGGCCATATAACACATTTCCAAACTTAATTGTTATATGCATCTTGCCAATAATGGGGATTTTATCCCCTTTCACGGTCTGAAGGGTAACGCAGGGCGGTGTCCGAAGAATTTTTACGCCAAGTTGTTGTGCTAAATCCTGGCGCAAAATGGTGACATTGGCCCCTGTGTCAACGACCATTCGACACGGAAATCCATTTACATTCGCTTCAATAAACAGTCCATTCTCGCTGCTTGATGAAATTTGTAACACTTCAAAATGGGGCTTTTCATTCTCTGGCAACCTCCGCCCCGCGAGACCGCCACTACCTAGTTTTCCCTGAGTATTATTCCTCGACAGGCTCCTAGGCCGTGATCTTGGCGAGCCTGGCATTGCCTTTGGAGATGGCCTTCTGCTCCACATTTCCAGCAACGGGCGTTGTTTCTTTTAAATTTGCCTGTCTCCTCTCCAGACCTCTGCTTCATCCCCCGGAACTCCTCTAACAGTTGTGTCATAACTTTAAGTAAAGGATCCTCATCTCGTTTCACCTCCGCACCTCTGATAAAGTGACGATCCCTTCTCGATGCTTGTTGTGCCGCTTCAAACTTGATCGCGTAGACTAAAGCGGACTTCAGATCCTTAGTTTCCGCCATTCGTAGTGCCTTTTGTATTTCTACGTCTCTGACGCCATCGACGAAATACTGCACAGCTAAAGTCTCTCTTACTTCAGTAGGACAATCGGAGAAGGCGAGGTGGGACAGCTTTTCAATGTCCGTTGCGAGCTCTTGAAGGGTTTCGTTGGGTTTTTGTTGGCGAGTCTTTAACTGAAGTCGGCTATAATCCTTCAGGCATTTCTCGCCAAAACGCAACTCTAGGGCACTTGAAAGAGCATCAAAATTTAACTGTTCATTATCGGGAATGGTCCTCAGTATATCTGCAGCTTCGGCTCGGAGAGAAGAAGCCAATTGGCGAGCTTTGGCAATTGAATCCCAGCCATTAGCTCCTGCGTCTTATACACCTGCCAAGATGTTTGCCCGTCATACAGCAGTAATTTCATACAGGGTCTGTTGACAACAGGCATATATCGAGCATTTTGAGATTGATTTGCAGCAGCCAATCCAAATTCTTGAGGAGTTTCATAGGACTCTCTTGATTCTTCAGTAACTTGAACTTCCATTTCTTGCTTCCATTTCTCAAATTTCCTTTCCATTTCTTCTAATCTTCCTTCAAATTCCTCTACTTTAGCATTGGCTACCTTCACGGCGTTATTAATTTCCTTCCAATGCAGATTCTTCCTTCTGCTTTTCTTCCGCAGCTTTCTTACTCTGCTCATTCGTTTCACCAACGTTGTCGGATATACCACCACAACTTTGCTCTCTTTCAAGAGCTTCTCGAAGACGTTCGATCAAGTCATCTTTCAGTCCTGATGTGGGCAAATTCCTCGCCGACAGTTCGTCTTTCAATGCGGCCACAGTGAGTTTCGACAGAGATTCTCGATGAAGATCAGCCATTTTCCTTTATCTTCACTATTCGATCCCGCTTCTGACGCCAATTTGTTACGAATTTCCTGCGATGTGCTTAGAGTAAATTCAATAAGCAGAATCCTTTTAAAAAAATAAATAAAGCTATTTATTTAACGAAGACTTCAAGAATAACACTGCGCATTCAATAGCTCAGTCACCAGCCTACAGCTTGCTTGCTGTCTAAGGCTCCAATACAATACCTAATCTTTCGTGCTTGTTTTTATATGCTCTCTGCCGGAAGTGACGTCACTAACAGGAAGTTATGTCATATTAGAAAAATCCAGAACCTTGGAGAGAATTCAAGAAATCAGGATCCCTCTCTGTCGCCAAGGTTTCCAACTTCCGTCGCTAAACTTGGCGAAATGTCGCCAAATTTGGCGACAAAAATTAGTTGCCTAAAACATCGCCAATTTGGTGACTTGCTATTGAAATACAATGGAATACATATAACATTCATTATCATAAGACAAATTACACCAATTTACAGAATTCGTAACAATATGTTAATTTTTTTATTGCTTAACTGGAACCAATAAAATTTAAAAATTCTAAAATTGAGTTTAGCTTAAAAAAATGAAAACGTCATTTGTTATAATAATTAACAACAAATATTCAATAATTTAAGCTATTAATATTTTTAAAAATCGAAAGTATCTACATTTAATATATAATTCCTCTTTAAAAGAACTCAAAACAGAATATTATTCTAAGATGCTACTGTATACCACATTATATGTTCTTCTGTCAGTTGCAAATATCTGAAGATTTGGGCATTGGACACACTGATCAGGCTACATACAGTTGGCCATAAGAAAAACATTACTTTTCCAAATGCACCCCTGCTACCTGAAATGTTAGCTTTGTTAATAGCAACAGTAAAATTGGAAATTGGACTTGTTTGAATTGAAACGGTAGGTCAGTGGGGATACTTGGAATTCGAGGTATAATAACACTATCCCTTTTCATGACATTCAAATATTGGCACCAAGTATATTCTGCATCAGTTTTGTGATCCAAAGCCTCGTTCCTTTACATAGTCGAGGAGCATCGAGATTTTGCATAAGTATAACTGGTACATTTAGTTTTAATTGAAGTTTATGTGAGAGTACACCCAAAATATCAAATGAATTTAAAAACTCCTTGGGATATAAAGTGCTTTGCTCTCTATCCATGATTGTATTCATTGATAAATATATCTTCATTTCTCCCTTCCCCTGCACGTCATTTAAATTTTTAATGTTGATTTTACGGACAGTGTCATTGTTAGGCGCCAATATTGATCTTGCGCGCAACCACTGAGCCCAATTTAAATTTTATTGCAAGCCCGGGTAAATTTGAGCAATAAGATTCACATCATTTTCTTCTATATTACAAAATTCTCTGAAAGTAAAATATAACCTCCAGCATTTACGTCTCTGCATAATGTTTTGGATCTGCGTCATTATGAAGATGCACTCTCATATTCGTTTTCAGACTGAATTTTTCAAATTTCCCCATAAGCTTGAATTCACCAGCCAATATATAATAAAGGTACCACTCCTCCTATAATATCTGTACTATCTCGTAAATTCTGAAGAGTCCAATTTAACGCTTCTATAGCTTTCTTGTGAGACATCGTACTTTCAACCAACACTAAAAGCTTACATTGTGGAAGCATCCAGTCTTGAGAGCTATTTTTTTCTGAAATTTCAGATGAGTGAATCTTCAAATGCAACATTAAGCGATAATTTTAAAACGGAATGTGCAGTACGACCGTTGGTCAGTAAATTCGTGGCTATACCAGAAGAAGCCATAGCAACTGCTATCTTCTAGGTTTTTTTGATGGTCATTAATAATAAGTTTAGCAAAAACGTTTTTCCTGTTCCTCCAGGGGCTTCGAGAAAAAAGAGGGTACCACTGCCGGATTCTATTTTGCGTAACACTTGTTAGAAAACGTGACTTTGTTCTGGAGTTAATTGAGAAATACATTTTGTTACTTGATGTTGCAATGCTATAAAATATTTCATTATTCAATCCATTTCCGTCAACACATCTAGGGCTAATCATTCCAAAATCATGTAGCTTCTTCCTAACCATTCTGAAAACCTTTATTGCGTTTCACTGTAGATGTGTTCATTGAAAGGCCTATTTGGTTGTTTTTCATTGCAAAATATCTTCCGCCATGTAGTCTTTGTACTTATTCCTAAAGGTTTGAGGATTAGAAAGACCGAAGATGAAATAAGTATTGTGTAAAGCTCCCTAATTTTTATCGGCGAGTGACATTGTATGGATGCCTCCATAGTATATCTTCAAAGTAATACCTCCATGTAAAATAATAAATATTGATCAATATTAATTATAATATTACCATGATCAATTATAATATTACCAATGATCATGGTAATATAATAATAATACCATGTAAATATTGTATAATTAGGTTAAAAAAATTCAAAGTAATAAATACTTTCAAAACTAATCAAACTAATTAAAACTACTAAAGTAATCAAAACTTTTTATGAAACTGTCAATTAATATTACCATAGAATTTTCAATATCACGCACACGCAATTTGTTAAAACTTTATTTCGTTTCCCTCTTTAAAAAGTGGGAGAAAATTTGCATTAAAATATCTGGGATTGTCAGAATAGAGAACTTCTTAGCCAACTTGGCAATATTTCTCAAAGTTTGAGTTAGACATTTAACAAACGTAACGTAATTAACGTTAGTTGTTTAATAAAAAATCATTTAAAAATTGCATTTTGTAAAGATGCTAAATTACACTATGTTTCAATTATTTGTTACAAATGTGAGAAAATTTGTATTAAAATTTTCATTATTGATCAAATGCATAATTTTGCGCTAACTTAGCGGGGAGTAAGCAACGTCAACATTTTACCCGTATAGTTTCCGTTCCGTAGGAATATGGAGATAAAATATGTCTTATGTTACTTGCTGATAATGTAGCTTTCTATTGGTGAACAAATTTTTAAAATCAAGAAGTTCCCGAGATTAGTCGGAACAAACAGACCGACCGACAGACAGACAAAAATTTTAAAAATTGATTTTCTGATATAAGTACTGTATATACCTTTAAATGTATTTAGTAAAAAGCTGCTAATTTGAAATTACAAACAGACACTTTAATTTTATTTATTTGTATAGATAAAATAAGCAAAACAAATAAAGAAATACAATAATCTCTAAGCAAAACACATAATAGAACACATGACTGATCAATAAACAAGAATTGGGAGGAGTAAAACAAATCGTGGGCTCCAAATGTATAGAGCAATGCTTCCCAACCTTTTTATTGCTACAGACCAGTCAACTATGATAATTTTACTGCGGCCTGCTGAGGGAAAGGAGACATTGAATGTTTGTTTTGATTTAATAATTTTAATTTAATTGTATTTAAACATGCCTTCAAGAATAAAATATAGTTACACCAAACTATAAAGTGATTTAACATGGAATATAAAGAAATTTCCAAGGAAACTCCCTCCAACTCTGAGAAATACACCACAGTATAAATAAACTTAAAATAATTTAATGTTCCTTGTGCGGCCTGGTACTATTTGATCTTTGGACTAGAACCGGTCTGCGGCCCCAGGGGTTGGGAACCACTAGTATAGAACATTTGTTCCAAAACAGATATTAGTCAAAATATAATATAAATCCTGATTTTTTTGCATTTTATTCAATTAGAATGACGGCAAATCATTGGAAACTGTCTTGGATTACTTTAAATCATAAAAAATGGGGATGACATCTCACTCTCTAAATATTTGTTTAAAATTTGAATGTACTACAGCAATCATTATTCCAAACCAATGAACCATCAACACCTTCAGAGAAAATACCCTGAAAAAGATGCTTAGGACACAAAGAGAAAACAGCAATAATTCCAATATGACATTGAAACTATTGTTTAAGAATGCACTAATTTGCAAGTTTGTAAAGTTTCACTATGTAACATTATTCAGGTCTCAATGTACACTCACATTTTCCTTGGATCTAACACGTCAGTATAGAATTTCATTTCCACTTTTCCTTACAATTTCAAATAGGTCTATCAGTTCAACTCATCATTTTAATGAAAAAAATTTTAAACTTCAATTATGATTTTAACAAGTAATATACAAAAAAAGTTTTAATCAATTCCTACTTAGATCAACAAAAAAATTTATTTTAGTTACTTTTTTTAAATAGTTACAATTAATATAAATATGTATACACATATGACAGAATCACAACATTAAGTGGCAATTAATTTTAATTAATTATCATTAAAGTATTGTAATGACATCCAAAACAATTGTGTATATAAAATTTCATTTCAACTGAATGCTTTGAAACGTGAGGGGAAAAAAATCTTTTAAAGTTTTCACCCAAGTCTCTAAAAATGAAGCCAATGTGGCTGTATCTTTAATTCTTTAAATAATTAATTTCAGACAATTAATTTTAATTAGATTATCGCATTGTTACCCAAAACAATAGTGTATAGAAAATTTCAGCTCAAATGAGAACTTTAAAATGTGAAGAAAAAAAACCTTCAAGTTTTGATACAAGTCGCCAAAAATGATGCCAATGTCACTTTATTTGTAACTCTTTGAATAATTAGTTTCAATCAATTAATTTTTATTATATAATTATAATTAAATTACTGTATTGTCATCCAAAATAATCGTGTATATAAAATTTCAGTTCAATTGAGTGCTTTAAAATGCATTTTATTATCGATTGAAAATTTGTACAAGATAAATATAGAGAGAGTGTAAACTAATAGTAGGAATTGAAAAAAAAACTTACTATTTACTGACTGCTGAACACTCTGGTTTCGTAACTGTTTCAATAGCTTCAATGATAAAGATCTACCAGTGCCTTCATACCTGAAAAATATATGCCTTTTTTAATTTTATATTCTATACTTTTTTCTCTATAAAAAAAAAAAAAAAAAGAGAGAAATATTCAGAAAATGCACGAAAAATTGATTTTTAAAATAAATAGTTAAAAAAGTGTTATAATATTAAATCTATTTTACCTAAGTTAATAGAACTATTTATTCAAAAACTAATCAACTGAAATATAGCTCAAAATCATACATCCCAGAAAACATGGCATTTTAATTAGCAGGTTTTCAGACTGTATCCAAAATCCTATAAATGACATTTGAAAATGTAGCAATTTCTAATCAACTTTGTTAAACAAAATAATTAAATTTTCACCACTATTCAGTAATTAATAACTCAAGTGTTACATTAAAGAAACTTTTAAAATTATCTCTAAAAAAATTCAGATTTTTATTGAACAAAACTTTTTGATATTGTAGAAATTTAATCCAATTTTCTTCAATCAATATATATATATATATATATATATATTTATGTAAAAATGTCATAAAAGAAAAAAAATTACAATGGAATTTTAATAAAAATATGCCATATGTGAAATTTTTTTCTACCAGAACATAAAAATTTTTTAGATGAAAAAAAGTTATCTTTGATATTTTTGTTTATTTTACAAAACTAGTGTAATCAGAGGTGATAAAAAATTCAAAACTAGTTGAATCTTTTTGTAACTATGTGCTTCTGATTTGAAACCCTGTCAGACATGAATCAGTCCAAAATGTCTGCAGAAACCAAGTGATGTATCAGTGAATCACTGTAAATATTGATCTACTGGAAGGATGCATCATAACTGCATTTCCATGCCTTGTTTTATATAAATTAATATAACTAAGCTGAGATTACGATGGGTAAATGAAAAAAAATTAGCAGAAAGATTATGCTAAAGTGTGACTTGTGTGTTTAATAATGAAGACTATCAAGATTTTTAAGTGAGAGCAGCAATTTGGTACCAAAATTTTCTCAGAGATTTAATTGAAAGTTTGTTTTGCTTCTCCCACATAATCCAACACAATTATAAATACTTCATCCTGAACTTGATATGTTAAAGAATTAAGGCCAGAATAAATTTAATTGAGAGTTATGGGTGAAATAGTTTTTTTGCCGTTTTGTTTTGTTTATGAGTCAATCAACATAGTAAATGAAGGAAACAAATAATTTCTAAGAGAAAACAAACTTCAGAATGTCTAGATATCTGTATTTATAACATAATTGTTGATTACAGTTGCAAAAGCATCAAAGTACCTGATAAAAATTTAAAGAATAAGTTAGTTTGGCTTAGCTACAAGAAATATCTCATATTCTGAAATCACTACACTGCAACAACATACAATCTTGCAATGAACTGCATGTTGCGGCAATCAGAAAGTTTGAGATTAGTGCATGTGTGATACACCCATCAAAAAAAGTTAAAGCATGTTTTTTTTTTTTTGCTTCACTCAAAGAGTTGTACTGGTAATTAATTGTCAATTTTTCCATAAGAATACAAAAATTGAACAACATCCCACTAAAGAGATTTCATAATTCATCTACATGTCAGAAAATTTAGAAGCAAATTGTTGATGTAAGTAAAAACTTTTAAATCCAACAAGAATAGATGACTAAAATTATTTCTGTAGATCAATTTAAGTATCTTTCACAAATATATAGTCTAATGTTATTTTAGTACATATCTTCTTAAACTGATTTATATCGTTGCTATGAAAACTCAAAAAGAACTGGTGAATTTTAGAAGACAGCAATAAGAAACTAGCATAATGTTGTGTTGATGTACTTCAATATGAATGTGACAATACATCCTTTTAGATACTAAATTGGTCATTACAGATAGTCTAATGCAGTTTTTCTACTCCTAACCTACTGGTTCAGATATATAAAGAAACAATTTATACCCATTTATAGTAGAAGCCATGAGAACAGTACGGCAGTAAAGCCACTTCTTAACCAGTGGCAAAGGAATGGCAGCTGCTTCATCAATCACTACCAAGCCAGCATTTTCAGCTTTCTGGAAATTGGCAGCAGCAGTATAGAACACACACCCATAGCACTTTTTGAAGACTTCAACTCCAGTGATCAAGTCCACTGAACCCGTTCTATTCTTCTGAACATTAAAATCAACACCTTCCTGCAAAAATTTTGAAAGTTTTGAAATTCAATATTCAAAGAATTAAAATTAGGTAATTAAAGATAAAATAGTTTTATACGTATTATAAAAAGGGCTCTTACAACTATCAGTAAAAGAAGACAATTTAATATTAATCGTAAAACATTTGTAAACCTCTAGAAAAAAATAACATCTTTAGAACACTTTCTGTTAAGTTATTGGAGATTGAAGTTCTATGAGGTTCATAGATTCTATTATGTGTTGCTCTGGATAATTTACATTATTGTCTTATTTTTCTTGAAAAATTTTATCACTGTAATATGTTCTTAATATACAATAACACGGTGTATAGTCTTGTTTAGATTCAAAAGTTGTACTCTTTATGTACACAAGTAATTGAACAAGTTACTTACCAATAAACAATGTTTGATAAAATTCTTACAGCTGTGTGTATCTATATACAGGGGAAGATTTTATAGCTTTTTAAATGAAAATTGTTTAAAATATTTAAAAGAGAAATCCCCACTCATATATACTGATCAAATGATTGTTATAAGACAACCATAATTTTTTTCTCTAATAAATTTTATAATTGTTTTATTAAAGAATGGAACATCAAAGGAACATAAATGTTTTTATGTTTAATATTCAAAAACTGGATTTTTTTCCACAAGGACACACACTCGGTAATGCTAATCCCAATAGCACATGTCTGCTAGAACAGCCCTCAATATATTCCACACAGTAGTCTTTAGTTTGATAGGATTTTCTATTATTTGAAAAATATATAAAATGCACAATGAAAACAATGCATTATTATGATGAACAATGAAGCAGTACTTTTTATAATTTTGAGCACTTTTTCAAGTCAACAATTTCTGATATGCAAATCAACACTTTTTTTTACAGGGAAAAACTGATAATATAATTAAAAGCATATAAAAACATCTGAATCATCTGTGAATACCTATACTTTTTATAAAAATAAAATTTATCAGTCCTACAAAATATTTAACAGTATTTCATACTTTTATCATTTTTATTTCATTTTAAGATGAACATAATTTAGATACTAAAGCATGAAGGAAGTATTAAAGGTACAAATTAGCAAGATAATAAGAATTTAACAAGCTGGAAATTTATTTATGATTTTTAAAAATAATATATGTTATTTTCTTGGTTTACAGAATGGGATTTCTTTGCTTAAGTGAATATCACAGAAGTAATACTTGGAGGAAAAGAATTTAATTTTTAAAAGTAATGTACAGAAGCTAAATTTTATAATGATTAATTTATTTATTGAATGGGCTTTTATTGGAACTATAAAAACTCAAAGCAGTAACATTGGATTATTTAATTAAAAGAATAACTTCAATGTGAAAAAAGTTCATCTTGATCAGAGCAATAAATGAAACAATCTCAATAAAAAATAATGCAAAGTAATGATAAAATTAGAAAGAAATAGCATAAAATTAAACTGTCAAACATTTCATGGGGATGCTTCAGAATTCATTATCGGGATATATCACTAATAATGCAGAAAAGGCATATGAATACAATTTGTTGCTTCATACAGCTGAGCATTTTTTAATAATCAATTGGTAATTTTTTTTATTGTTCAATTCACATTGTTTTCTTTTATCCAATGGGGCTGCGGATTAGTATTCACATTGTTGATTCTATGAAAAGTAATCCAATTGTTGTATGACAGTATATTCAATCAATGTGTTTTTAATTTTGTACAACTCTGTAGAGTTTTATTTGAATGATAAGAGCATAGAGTAAAAGGTGGGGGTATCTGAGAATTATGATTCCAACAGACATGTTGTCTATAAAATTAATCAGTGGCTGCTTTAACCCTTTAACTGTTGATTCACTTTCCCAAAGCCACTGTTTTTCACAAAGGAAAGAAAAGACATCAATGAGAAAATCCTTCTCTGAAGTTAGTAAATCCTTCCCAAACACTGTCAAGGTCATTGTGTAGGATTTCAAAGATTTCAGATTAGTTTAAGATAGCAGCACAAAGAAAAGATGCATATTTCAGAAAAAAGTATACATATTTATGCCAGAGGCAGTTAACACACTGATTAAGCAAAACATATATATATACACCAGCAGCAGTAAGATACCATTTTTTTTAGAGTATTAAATGAAAAAAATTATGATGAATTACTTTTTATTTCATTAAATAAGCACATTTTATATGAGTGCATGAAAAATGTCAAACGTAAACATACATTACTTATCAATGAATATCCAAAAGAAATATAAACTTTCTTTCTCCTTTTCTAAATTTTCAAACATTTCTTTAGATGAGCACATTCTCAATTAGTAACAGCAAAAGAACTTACCTCAAAATTCAAAATAGTTAAACCTTCAACAAGAAACTTGAATACAGTTTGAATGTTCTCTAAATTGGGAGATGTAACATATATTCTGAAATATCTTGAATTTAAGGCCCAGGCAACAGCCAAGCCTAACACTGCTGATTTTCCTCTCCCTCTTGCAGAAGTTATGGACACAACAGAGGCTGTTTTTGTGTTTGCAATCACCTCAGATATCTTCTGAAGAGCAGAAAGTTGATCAGAAGTACGACTCATCTGAAAAATCTTCTTCAAATCCTTGGATAAAGATAAATTTGAGATGCTGTCCATGATATTAGCACAGTCATGCTAAAAACAAAATTATGTGAAATAATTAACCATATATGCAATTACAAAACTTTAAGTGAATATTGATACCATATTTATTTGATTTTTTTAAGCTGCACCCTAAATTCTCGACATGGTTTTGTGAACAAAATTAAAAAAAATAGTGTAGAAGGTCTATTGATATCCAGTATTTACAAAATTTAAAAACAGAGCTAATAAATGAATAATTTATTTATTTTACTAGTATTAAAAACTTTAAAATACATACATGAACCTGCAATTGCTCTAGCCATCAGTATCAGTCAGTTCAATTTCTCCAACCTCACACGTTCAATTCTAAGCCACAAGCAACTTTCAGTAGCATTAACATTGGTGAAAAATGTGGCTTTGATTAGAATAAATATGTTAATTGTAAATATATGAAAAATATATCATTTCATATTATTGAATTCTTTAGTTGTATGACATATTTCATGTTGTGTGATTTAATGTGTTTAATTAGCACACAATCAAGTTAGAAGAGGGACATTTTTTAAAAATATTCCTCCAAATCCTCAGACTATGAGTTATGATTCCATGGTATTTGGTCCTTTATGACAAATATCAATGATTCTCCAATTACTAGCTTGAAATCATTTTCCCTTCCAAGCACTGTTAAATGTAAAATTAAATATTACTGTTATAGCTTAAAATATGAAGTAAACCTTGGTTATTTTAGATTTAATATTCTAGATTTTCATTTAACGCACAGAATATGGATGAAATATTTCAATAACGTATTGCTGGATATAAATCCATCTATTTTAACGGATTAACAAATGTATATTCACAATTCTGTACCAATATTAATTCATATAAAAAATAAGAATTTTATAATTTTGCTGATGTACAAGTAAAATAAAAGTTTTAAAAATAAAGTACAGATTTTTTTTTAAAGAAAGAAATCAAGGAGAGAAGGAAATATTAAAATTTACCACAAATGAACTCCATGACAAATATCTGAAATGTTAGTTTCATTACACATAGCTGAACTTAGAAGGGATATAAACTTTCCCCCCTTCTCTAAGAAAAAGATGAGATACTTCTTTGAATTCAAAAGCTTGTTTTTCATATCTTCTTTAGAATTACAAAAGATTCTTAAGCACCTTATGTTTAAAGATCTTACATAACTGGGTGAACATTATACATGTATTTCTATGTATTAGATAAAATTTTGAAGCCTAATATTTTTATCTTACAAATGTTTCACTCATTTGATATATGCATATTTTTCAAATAATAAAATTTGAAATATATACAGAAAATAGAAAAATAAACTTTTGCTTCCAAGCATGTTGAAGACTATGTCATGAAAGATATTTTAATTAGTGGCATAACGGAGAATATAAGGGCCCCCCAGCAAAGAATCAGGTTTTGGCTTACAAGCTGGATTTTACTAAGAACTGTAAAATCATAACTTTTGTACACCCCCCTCGGATACAGAGGTGTACATTATGCCACTGGTTTTAATCAACATTATTCATAAGTTTTAATGCTTAAAATATTTTTAATCACACTTTTGAGGATAATTCTATTTAAATATTAACAGATTGAAATACTTAGTTCATTAATTAAAAATATCCAAAAAAAATCATCAAGACAATATAATTTTATATATAAGTATAAGCTGACCCTGTCAACATTACACTGAACTAAATATGCAAATGAAGAACTGCTGTTACATTTAAACTGAAAAGATTTCTTGAGGTTGCATAAGCAATATTGATTATTGCAATGTATGATGATTTATTCAGTGTGTGTTTTTCAACCACTTCTAATTGAATGACCCTACCTTTATGTTAAAATTATAATTTTAAGTGCTGGTCATTTTACTAGTAATATTAAATCTATTAAATTACAAGTCGTCACCTTTCACTTGAGCATTAATATTGAAAGTCTTATGAAAAAACCAGAGGAACTTCTGCACTGCATTAAAACAAATTTTAATAAACACATAGTAAAATATTTTTAAGTTAACGAAAAGAAACTTTATTAAACTGCTACCTTCTCTGTATATAAGAAAATAAAAATACTTAAGTCATATCTGAAATGCTACTTTTTTAAAGAATATTTTAAAATGAATCAAAATATTTCAAAAAGAGAAAATTACCCTTTTCTCCAAATTATCTGGAACATCAGTCTTGATCAGCGGTAAAAGCTTTATCTCAAGGGTATCATTTAATACAAGACAATTTTGACAGGAAGACAGTGATAAAACAAACCGCTTATTAAATCTTGGACAGATTTCGCAATGAGATTCTGTTACATACCGAGAATGTGCAAGCTGTAAAAAAAATTCCAATTTAAATGAAAATAGTTGAATGTATTTTTATTCTAATATGATTCAGAAAAAGAATTTACATAGTTATTTTGTTACAAAAGCTCCAAGTACAACATTAAAAAAAGGAAAGTAAAGTGGCGCTCTTATCCGGCAAGACAAAACCCGGTACTTTTGGTTCCGCAGATGAGTAACTTAACCACTAGACATAGTAATTTATCACTTCAGTCCGGAGGCTGTTACTGGCTTATACAGATGATACCCCTACACACTCCCCCATGCAGTTACATTGTCTTCACAGTCTACCCACCTTGGACCTTATGCCTTAAATGCAGAAAAGAAAAATATTTTGGTGTTGACGGTTTAAGAGAATTTCCATTGATCGCTTAAAACCGGTACTCCTTGTCAAAGATGAAGCTGAAAGTCTTAAAATCAACAGTGGATCTTGAAAGCAATAATTTACAAGTAACAAAGTCTGGTAGGCATGTTAAATTCTCTAACCATCTCAAAGATTACATTTAATATCACCATGGCTAGGGAGGGAGTGTGTAGAGGAAATTTAACTATTACCTTTCTTCTTGGCAGCTGATTTGATTTAAAATGGAAGGCATTTTTTGCATATTTAAAAATATAATTAAAATAAACTACATTATTATTTGTTTATCAATTATTAATTAATTATTTGTTTATTAATTAACTAAAACATAATTTATGTATTAATATTTTAATAAAAATAATATAATTCTTATTTGTCAAATATTTTTTAGCTGACGATTTATTTTTTAATTTATTTCTCTTGGCTAACGTAAAATGGTTTCTGGCAATAGAATAAAATTTCAGTTAATTATTGTGCTGTAAATAAAATGTTGGCATGGAAGATATTCTGAATTAATATTTGTCGCATATTTACCACTAATTCAACTAAACTGACTCACATTTCCTACCAATATATATACAATAGGTGTCTGTTTCAAATACGTAATAATAAAAATATAAAGATGAAACAAGACTATATAATCTGATTTTGGGAGGAAAATTTTTATATAATTTTTAACAATTATATAAAAATTACAAAATAAATTATGTTTTGAAATAGATACATTTCTACATAAAACAGATTAAATGCATATATAAAAACTTTTTTTAACTAAAAATACTTGCATATAGCAAACCAAATAAGAAAAAAATTATCATGGATATAATTATACATTAAAAATATTATAAATACATGTAAATAACAAATAAAATTGAAAAAATGTTATTTATAAAAAATTTGAATAAGTATTCCAGTTATCTGTTTTCACCAAAAAATAATTTATTTTTCAAGTTATTTGAATGCAAATTTGCAAAGTATTATCTATTAATACATTATTTTATTTTCCTTTATTCTGTAGCAACCATTTTTGAAAATAAATGCTACTGAAAACAAAATATGTTAGGTTATTAATGAAAAAATATGGTCAGTGGAGGTTGGATACTTTGATAAATAAAATTTTTTTTGATAAAAATACACCAGTGTATCTTTTTCAATTCAAAAATGATAAACACTTTCTTGTTTATTTGATACATCTTAATGAAGGATGTTGTCAGAAACACAAAACAAGTGAAATTTCGATTTTTGAAGGAACATTATTTTCAAAAACAAAAAGACTCCATAAATAAAAAAAAATGCGTTACCCAATCTATATACTTTTCTTAATATACTATTACATAAAAGTTTTAAGTGTGTACAATGTCTTCAGAAATATAAGGATTTGAAAAAGTACACTCCAAAAGGAACTTTTGTATGCATGGTGTTGATTAAATACCTGTTTTTCTTTTTATAACATATAAAACCACAAAACATACTATTTTAGTTACAAAATTGTACTTTTATTTAAATGATCAAGTTTTTTTTTTATATTTCATTGCTTAGAAATTTTTTTAAAAAAAATTTTAATCAAGAATTTTTGAAATTTTGATAAAAAAAAGGGTAATTTTTTTTTCTTTTTAGAAATTGTGCAGTTAAAATAAAAATACTAACATTTCGGGAATTAAATTAATAGCATTAAATGCATTATTTCTATACAAAAGCTCATAACAAGTTTCACTAAAATGTAATAGATAGATTTTTCTACGGATGTATCTAAAAACTAGAAAAACACAATTTGAGTAATATGCAAAAAAAACTAAATAAAATGGTACAGCTTCCTAAAATTTGATATTTAAAACATTCCAGATTTGTATTCATCTTGCATGAACACTTTTAAAGCATCCTTCTTCCTTTTATTTTGTCTTTTAATTGTCTTGGCCTCTTTGCTGGTTTTTTGAACCTTCATCTCAGCTTCATAAATTCTAACTTTGTCAATTTTTTGAAGGCCTTCACAAGTGTTAATCCCTGGGATCCTTTTTAGTTCTCTTAACACTTCTGTTCTTGCATGTGCACCTTTATGAAAGCATATTATTACGTCCAATACACCAATTTGAAAAAAAATTTTAGTTCCTAATATGTTTTTTAGAACTTGATTTCACACACAGTTATTGACGCTTTCATTTGGGTTCTGGGTACGATCATGCAAACATTCTAGTAAAAGTTCTTTTGCAATTACGTCTCTAAATATGTGTTTTAAAAATTATTTATACGTTTGTAATTATGTTTTTAATCTTAAAAAGAATTGGTTCAGGGAGGGAATGTTTGCAGATGTACTTTTATCCATAACAAGACATTTGTTGTAACTGCAATAACTGTTGCTTACCTTTTAATACTGCAATTACTCGAATATTAAGCTTTAAACCTATACATGTTACACACTTTTGGAATCAGCATTAAATTTGCCTTTTTTTAAAGATAAAAATTGAAAAAACGATTTTTGGAAGGTTAAGAACGTCTTGGTTCTCTTAAGCATGTATTCTTGTATAATACTCATTTTTACCTAAATAAATCTATTATTTTTTAAATAAAATGTTTCCTTTAATTTTCTATATTGTAAAGTTAATTGGGTTGTTCACATTATAAATAAGAATAGAAATAGTGTTAAATAGAAAAAAAAACATAGATTTAATGGAATGCAATATTGTTAAAGGAACAATACAAGAAACAGTTGTATGTACAGAACAAAATTATATAACATTTGAGACATTTTTCTATCTGAAAAATTGTTTTGACCTTTGTTCCAAGTTCTTAGCATTAGATGAAGACAGCTTTGAGAGAGGGGGGGGGGGGAGACATGATCACTACTCAACAAAAACCAAACCATAAAATAAGAAAATTGATCTTTTCCTTCTTTAATATAATGAAAGATTGTTTTATACAAATCTTCTAAACAAAAGATTCCCAAATAAAAATACATAGTTTTTCAAATCAATTTTCAAGAAAATGTAAACAAAATTAGACAATTCCACATATGAACTGCAGACAGAAGTAATGAAGCTTATAAAATCAGTTACAACAGTAATTATGAGATTTCCCCTCAAATCCTGCAGCCACCTCAAAATGTGCTTTTTAGCCAGCGAGGGGGTGTTCCTGGGTGGAACTAATATCCTAGATTATCCTAATTATCAGAAAATCAGTAGACTGACTTTTA
This sequence comes from Trichonephila clavata, assembly GCA_019973975.1. Lineage (NCBI taxonomy): Eukaryota > Metazoa > Arthropoda > Arachnida > Araneae > Nephilidae > Trichonephila > Trichonephila clavata. The sequence continues at coordinate 52,734 of BMAO01039346.1, read as the reverse complement.
ACAAAGCTGAGAAACATACTGAAAGACTGGCAAAATTGGCTATACACAAGTGTTGTAGCTCAGATGTTGGTGATCCAGTCTTCTTGGCTGACTTCTCTATGCAAGAATTACTCTTAGCCTTAAATGCTCTTGATCCGAAGAAATCACCGGAACCCGATAACATACATGGGGTTATGATTACTCCTCTTGGTCCGAGTGGCACTCAACATCTGCTGGATATATTTAATAAATCTTGGAAAAGTAGCTGATTGCCTCAAGAGTGGAAAAGAGCCACAATCATCCCCATTAGAAAACCGGGCAAGGTACTTAGTTCCTTAGAGAGTTATCAGCCAATTGCTTTGACAAGTATACTATGTAAAATCATGGAAAGAATGATGCTAAAAAGACTCACCTACTTTTTAAACAGTAATAATTTGCTTCCATGGGAATAATATGGATTTAAGAGAGGACATAGTACAGAAGATCAGATTCTGTACTTTTGTCAATGTGTCAGAGATGCCTAAGACTGAAAACCGACCAATCATACAGCAGCAGCATTTTTAGACTTATCTAAAGCTTTTGATACGGTCTAGAGGAACAAGCTTGTTCTTAAAATGTTTGATATATTTGGTATTAAAGGGAGAGCTCTGCCATGGATCTTAGATTAGTAAGCACTGTCATTTTCTTTAGTGCCTCTGATTCTAACCTTAAAAAACTTAAAAGAATACAGCTGAGTGCTGCTGAAATCATTGCAGGTCTTGGTAACAGCTGTCCTAATAACTTAGTTCTATATAAGTGCAACCTTCAGCCTCTAGATATGAGAAAAAGCTATTGTTTGACCAAGTACTTTAACAAACTTCTCAGTTATGGCGATCAACATAGAGCCTTTCAATGCTTAAAAAAACTGGAAAGATAATCAAAGATTGAAATGTAATAGTCCCTTCTCCCAGGCACTTGCACAAAACCTGAGTTTCAATGGGGAGCACCACTGCCTAACTTCCTTTATCAACCCTGTCCTTGGACTCCAGAGGGTCATGTTCCATTCTAATTTAATGACCAATGTCAATAAAATGTCTGACCACCACAAACTTCTTAAGCAATTGGCTCTGGAGGTGATTGATGGGATTCCACTGGATGCGGCCAAGATCTATACTGATAGCAGTAGGGGAGAGACAAACATTATTGGCCGTAAAGTTTTAATTGTTTACCTGGTCACATCATCAAAATTCTGAAGAAATGCGGACTATGCTTCTGTCTTCAGAACGGAGCTAATAGCTATCATGACTGGTTCCAACTGTGTCCTGACGATCAAAGAAGATGTATCTGGAGACGTCCAGAGCCAATCCTGCTTCCACTATTGCACCCAACACAGGCTCTCAACCAGGAGTTATAGTCTGGGGTGCCATTTCTTTTGATAGCCGGACCCTTTGGTCATCATTAGAGGCACACTTACAGCACACCAGTATGTCGACGACATTCAAGGAACTGTTTTGCTACTGTTCCTTTTGCAGTACCCTGGCCTTATTTTTCAGCAAGATAATGTCAGACCACAGACTGCATGTGTTGCTATGAGTTGCCTTACAGCTTGTCAAACATTTCCTTGGTCAGCCAGATCTCTCTCCAATCAAGCATGTCTGGGATATTATGGGAAGGAGACTGCATCTACCAGGAAATGTTGATGACCTGGCCCTACAACTAGAGAAAATTTGGCAAGAAATACCACAAGAGGCCATCAAGGTGCTTTATCACTCTGTGTTGTGTAGCAGCTTGCATCCAGGCTAGAGGTGGGACAACACATTATAGAGCTCACATTACTTTGTAACTCTGTGTGAAATAAATCATTCAATTTTTCTGAAATTTTAATCATTTTCTATTCCATACATAATCTTTCTACCCACCAATTTTTGTCTCTATCCGACGGCTCGTTCTTGGTACGTTGTTATAAGAGAGAGCTTACATTTTAACTCTATGCAATTTCATCCTAACTGTAGCATCATTTAAAATACAAATGAGGAGAAAAATTATACATAAATATAAAAAAACCCACAATTATCTATCCATCATTCAATTTTTTCCTTTAAATAATAATAAAATAGTTTTTATGTTTAACACTTTGAAATGGCTTTAATAAATAGAATTTTTGAAAATAAATTTAGGCAAATATATTAGTAATGACATGCTGAAAAATTAGGAAGAAATTTCAATCATAAAAAATTTAAATAGTTTTAATCTAATAACAGTTTAACTTCAATCAACAATGATTGTAGGCTTCAGGACAAGCAATGCAAACCTGTGACAAATCTAAAAGAATATTACAAAATTTTCATATTCAATGTTTTAAAAAAAACTAATTTCAGATAAAAAGTTTTGATTTATGCAAAAAATTTTACTGAAATCGGATTACATTTTGCATGTTTAAAATATAATTGAAAGGAATTTACATAAAAAATTTTCCATGCATAAAAAAAAAAGGAATTTCCCTAATAAGTAAGGAAAAAATTAAAATTTACTTGTTTGCATTTATATTTAATTTTTAAAAATAAAAAAGAAACACAACTTGAACTTTATTTATCATATTAGTATTAAATAACTTTTAAAAAATACTATTTCATTAAGATTCTTATTACTTTTTAAAATAAATTATAATGGTCTATCAATTTTCCTTTCTGGCCCACACTCAAAAAAAGAATAAATAATAATAATTCTGTGGCTGTGGTAGCCAAGGGGTCAAGAGAGAAAATTTTACTTAAAAACATCATAGGGATTTATTGATTAAATAAAATCTAATGTATATAAATTTATAGTAGATTTTTTTGAAATATAATTCAAAAAATTAGTCACATGGTTTTTAGTTACTACCTTGCTGTTCTTGGTACATGTACTACCATATAGATACAGCCTTCACGAAAACACTATTAGATATCCAAACAAATCAATAAAAATTCCATTAAGCTCAATAACTGTTATATCATAAAAAATTGTTAAAATATATAGAGAGGAAAACAAAAGGGAGATGAAGACAAAAGCAAACTTCAAATTATCAAAAACTACAATAAATCAGTTTGTTAAGGTACCTAATTGTACTATCCTTATTGTTATTATCTTGCTTTCAGGGTAGTTTCATTCATAAAGTATGCCATTTTAGACAAAAATGTTCTATACTCATATTACTTTTTTATTGCTTTTTTTCATTTATTCAATCCTTAAATGATATAACACTAACTGAATTAAATTTTTAAAAACTAAGAATTGTTCCTTAATGGTATTAAAACAAAACTTTATTTACCATTTCCAGTGTAAACAATTCAGCCAAATTCTTAATATTCGGAAGCAAGAATAAAATAATACCTCCTCCTTCAACAGATTCTGTAGTTCTAGCAATAATATTTGGTGTCAAACCATCAAAGTCTTGTAAAACGAGCATACCAAATGTTTGACCTAAGACTTTATCTGTTTCACTAAAGATAAAATAATTTACATTAGTATGGAACATTTTTATTCTTAAGAAAAATTACAGCAAAAAATACGAAAGTTGTCAAACTAAAGAGTTGGAAATGAATGTGTAAATACATGTTCAATATATTTTAAAGCTACAAATAATTTTACCATAAATAATTCTTCTAAAACTCAATCAACTTGAAAAGGATTTATGAGTGATAAAAAAAGCAATTTTATAATGGCTAAATACTTAATTACTTATTAAAAACTTATTTATTCAATATAAAAGTAAAAATTAAGTTGTAAAAATATTCCATCTTCCTGAAATATTTCCAACTACTTTGAAAGTACTGTTTCTTTCTCTACAAAAGCACAACAGCCCCTTACAGGCCTTGACTGCCTCAACCAAGCATCCTTTAATTGTGTAGCAACTCCTCTCTAATTTTTAATTTTCAGAGTATTTAAGCCTTTTTTAAAGTCATCTAACTATCTAATTGGTCTTTCTTTAGCTCGGATTCCCTCCGGTTTTTTTTAAGTCAAAATCTTAATGGGATTATATATTCTGAGCTTCTCCAAATATGGCCAAGCCATCTTAATCTATTATTACAGATAACTTGTGTTATTTGTGGTTGCTGATAAAGCCTGTACAGCTCAAAGGTATATTTAGTTCTCCAGTGTCCTCCTTCCTGCACCTGGCCAAAGATAGCTTTGAGAATTTTTCTCTCAAATATGTTTAGTGAGGGTAAGGATCTCTCCCCTCCTCTGAAAAGGCTATAATTTTATCAAACTAAAGTTCTGCCTTTTTTTCAGGCCCTGGCAAGAAAACAAGAAAAACAAAGTTCCTGAGTCCAGAGAAGCAGGAAGCTTCTAAACAGAATTTAAACACAAAGATTGCTTTTCAGTGGGTGCCCTCCCATCGTGATCTTTTGAGGAAATGAGATGGCAGACCTCCTGGCAAAAAGAGGCACGGATATTCTTCAAAGGTCATCCAAAGACCTACTTCTTCACTTTGCTAAGCTTGTGATTAATAAAATCTATAAAAAATGCTTTCATAATACAGCTCCTAATTTACTAAAAATAAGCCTTGGAAGGTGCTTTTAAAATCTGACTGTGTCTCGGACTCTCCTTGTGCCACTGCTGTGGCTTTTAGGTAATTGACTGGACATGACTGCCTTTGTAATCATTTGTTTTGCTTTAATTTGACTGTCTCACCTTTATGTGATTCTGGACAAGTTAGGGATGCTGCTCATTTGGATATGTGCTCTGTACTTAAGAATTTAAACTGTATTGTAAAAAAATATTGGAGCTCATTGCATAATGACTTGATAGTCAATGGCCAGGCATCTGATAAATGAATAAATGTTTCTTTCTTTAAAACAACTAAAAAATTGAAGTAATTTTTTATTATGATTCAAACCCAAATATGACCTAAGAGTAATATTGAAAAGGCTAAAGAAATATGGCCCATGTAATATTGATAAAAATATGCAGTAGAAATTAAAATACACCCAATTACACTTTATTCTAAAAAATTAATTTGACTTCACAAGTACTTGATTCTGCTAATTAGACTGTGACTATAATTTATTTTAATTTAATTCTGATAAGACAGTTTGGCATTTGAGTAGAGATAATTGATACAAACAAAATTGACTGAAGGGTGATAATCTGCTCATCTTTTAACACTTTCACAAGTAGGCAATGAGGGTGGAACTTCCCAAATTCTCCAGCCTCTAATTGGCTAAGAAAATGTCCTGCCCTTTTCCTCAAATACTCTATTTTCTAAGTCATCCGATGAGGAATTTACTTATCAGTTCAAACACTTAGTGATGGCCTGTTTCGTATCGTTTAAAGGTGAAGTGGCGCGATTATCCGGAGGACAGAACCCAGACCTTTGGATCCGAAACAGAGTAACTTAACCACTACACCAAAATGATCACCATGGTGTGGAGGTTGTTACTGGCTTAAATATATAGATTATATTACTACAAAGGTTTGCACATGATTAAAAACTCAAGAACCAACTTAAGAACTTTCAATTAAATGGTTCTTGCATTTTTCAGCTAGTGTCCTATAACCCTACTTAGGACCTAGCCTAGGTGGTAAATTATGAGGATACAATCATCGATACTTGCTAGTGCATTTGAACTGTGTTATGGAGTTAATCAAAATGGCCTCTGAAATAAAATACTTATTATTCAATGGCCAAAAATTTTCTTTACATTTAATGGTGTTAATCTTCCTCATTTAGGAAAGTTATGACTATTATCAAGTACTTTGGCACTTAAATATTTCAAAAAGTGGAGTTAATCGATTTGTACAGATTAAAGATCGATTTGTACAAATTTTTATACAGATTAAAGGTCAATCAATGATATATATTTCCTATTGTTTGTTGACCTTTTTGCCATCATTTGGTGAACTTCATAATTCCTCGTTCACAAAAGGACCTGTCTTTATCTGCGCAAAACTGAACAAAGTGCTGATTCGATGTGACCTCATCTGAATTTAACACTATCCCATGCAAGGAGTTTGGAGAGAGCGAAACAAGTGGAAGTCTGATGGCCCAAGGTCAGGCGAGTATACTGTGTAGGTCACACATTCCATCCAAACTCCAATAATTTTCTATGGCTCCCCAAAGATGTGTGTGGTCTTGCATTACCCTGATAGAAAACTCCTCCTTTACAATTGACAAGCTTCAGACTTTTCTGGAAGACAGCTTTGTCCAAACTGTCCAATTTTCTACAATACACATCCAAACTCATTGTTTCATTCCTTGGTTGCAGCTCAAAAAGCACCACTTCCTTTCAATCCCATCACACTGAGAGCATAACTTTTTTCTGGTGTTCTGCTTTTGAATTGATGAATTCAAAAACAGATGGCACCTCTGAACCAAAAGGGTTTTCTCACCACATTGCTGTACACAATCCACTTCTCATCACCAGTTGTCATTCATTTAAAAAAAGGATCATTTTCTTCATGTTTCATGAGCATATCCTAGATTTTTATTTGTGCCAAGTCAATGTCAACTTCTTTGAGTTCATGAGAAACTCAAATATCGAGCTTGCTTATGAATCCCAGTATCTTTAGGTGGACGTGAACACTTTTTTGACTGATCAATATCCCTGCAATCATGTCATGTACCATGACTGGATCAATATCTTTATTTTATCATCACTAATCTGGGTCGGCCTTTCTGATCAAGGAGCATCTTTTAAATCAAAATCACCGGTGAGGAATTTCTTGAGCCAGTTTTAGCACTGACATTCTTGTATAGTATCATCACCTTAAACGATGTGATTTTTCATGAACTTGAAGCTTGTTTTTCCCTTTAAAGAAGTAAAATATGATGAAAATAAACAGTTTGGTCTTCCATGTTCGATGTGCTGTCAAATCTCAATTAGTTCAATACAATAAAGCTTAAACTGTATCAATGACGTAACAATTACTATTGCAAATGCTTCAAGTATTTCAGAAACTGTACTGCTTTCTATAATATATATTGGGTTGAATAAAATGACTTTTTATTCAATCCAATACACATTATTTACAGAGCATGAGGCAATATTCATTTTAGTTATGAGTCAGACAACAACATTAACAATAAACATAGTGAAACATTCAGATATTACCTGTAATGACAAAACTTCATTTCAGAGGACAAAAGAAGATGATCCAAAGCATGGTTTTTGTTAAAAGTATTATCAATTAGGTACCCTTTTCTCAGTTTTTTCGATCTCTTTCTTAAGTAAAACCTTAAAAAAGAAATAGTTAAAAGAATTATAATTTTTCATTAATAATAACATTAATAATTTTCAGAAATATGTTAATATAACAGATACAAACTCATCAAAGTCTTTTTCTTTCCTGTAACACCAGAGGATAGAAGGATTTTGTAAGCCTACTTTAAGTCTATTCTTTTTCAAAAGATGATGTAAATATAGAACCTATAGAGAAAATGATAAGTTTTAAAAACAAATATATTTTGTTATTAGTGTAATTGGACAAACACTAATATTGCATAATGTATCAAAATTTAAAATCTCATTTTGACTCAGTCTTCATAGTTTTCCAGGACTGCCTAATAATATTTATAGCAGCAGTTTCAAATGGGAGGCTAGGAAGATAGATGAAATGAAGTATTGGGCTTGATGACCCCTAAAATACACCCTCAGATCATTCATATGTATTAATAAACATCTGAAATTAGCAATATACTAAAACCAAATACTATCTCACATTGAAAATTACATATTTTAACATTTTCTAAAGATGATTGGATTTCAATGAATTAAAGAAAAATCTTAACACTGAAACAGTGCCGATTTAAGCTAATTTCGGGCTCTGGGTGCAGAACATCTACAGGCCTCCTTGGTACTGGCAGATCAAAATTTATTAACAGAAAGTCTAATTAAGTCCAACTTATCCAGGCACTTATGAGCCTTTTCAGGCTTCTGGGTGCCTGCCCCAAGTGCCCAATGGATAAACTGGCACTGCTGTGAAAGGAGAATTATATCATACCTAGAAAATTAAGATTTATTTGTTGTTAGAATTTTAATTTTATGAAAAGAGGTAAAACTTTTAAAGTAAAAAGAATGATTCAATAACATTTATGCACATTTCTGAATTTTCTTTGCCGTATGAACTCCAAAAGATTTGAATATAACTGAACAAACATCACATGAAGCAATTTCTTGCACTCAAAGAAATAGTTCTTTGAGGCACTGCCTCTACAAGACATTGATTTTGAAGTAAATAAAATCTTGTTAGTCTTTTAAACCATATAGTCATTGTCCTTATGATCAAGATCATATTTCATTTGCTTTATTTTAATTATTCTTTCTCCCAGACTTTCTAATGGGATCCTTATTCATTCTTCTCTTGTGTGTTTTCGAAATATATTCATTGGTTGAATCTTTCAGAATCCAACACATACCATTTCTGTAAACTGAATATTTAATTTTATATGAAATCACATTATTGCGTTTCATATATTTTTCTCTTACACTTCTCCACTTTTTCTCTTCACAGTAAAATGTTTTCTTCTTTCTCTTTTCTCCTGTATTAAAAAGTATAATTAACAATTAAGAATAAAAACATGAAATTTTAATCTGTATTATTATTCCAACTTTTTTTTCTATTTTATTTGCATGGCAACATTTTGTTTAAAGTAATATTTTAAGTTTTCTCATTATTTAGGTTTTTCCTATTTTGTTAACTACAACAAAAATTAAGATATTATCTTGGTTATTATATATGTATTTCATTTAGAGAGACTAAAAAATGCTATAAATAATTTACAAAAAAAGTTGCTTAAAAAGTATGTGGAAAGTAATTCTATGATAAAGTGAAAAAGATACAAACAGAAATCTTGCATACCTACCTGATTGCAATAAAAAGTGTAATAGCTTTCTATATTATTTTTTACTAATTCTAGGCATCAAATATCATGTCAAAAAGAACAGAATTCTATATTTCCTAACACAACAAAAGCCAAACCTAGTCCATCGGGCTAAAAACAAAAAGGAATTATCTTTCCTTATTACAAAATCCAGTCCAGTGATTCATGCTAAAAAAAGAAGGGGGAATACTCTTTTCTCTGTCTATCTCATTCCAATCCTGTGGCAGCCTAGTGGTCAAGGTATCAGATTGTGGCTGACATGTCATGAGTTCGAGCCCAGTACCACTAAAGACCTGCCGTGTGGGAGAGTGATGCATGTTAAATCTGTTGAGAGCTCAAACGTCCTTCCGTTAGTGTGATGTGATAGTTAGGAGAGGGGGTGCCACAGCTCAGGTGTCGTCTACATCACTTGATCATGTTTCAAAATTACAAGGTTCGCTGCCAAAAGCCCTCGTGTAGCTGAAAAGAGCAATGTTAATATTCATTCACTCACCCAACACTGTTCTCCTTACAAATAGCAATCTCTCCTGCAAGTGTGTAGAATGGCACCAAACACTCAATAATCTACTGCCAGCAGTAGTCAAATTGGCACCATTTTAGAGTAGAGCCATTTTACCCTAAAACCTGTGTTTTTTTTATTCACATAAAACAGTTAGAACTATTTGTTGTTTTGATATCATGGCACAATTTGTGGCACCAATTTTACAGCAGTGACACTAAGACATAAGCACCATAAAAAATGGCAAGAGAAATTTATTGGTTATAGGGTTGTTACAACTTTTCCGAGTTGTCTTCTGTAACTGTAATGCTTCTGCAAACAGGATTCTAGATTACCAAAAACCAATTCATTAAATGAAAACCAATATCATGTTCATAATCAACAACATAATACCACTAATGGCATTTCTTGCCAATTTTCACTCATATGGTGTGACCATTTGGAAAACTGCCATGGTAAAATTTCCTTCCATTATAATCAGCAAACAGTATAAATCATGTTTGAAAACAGTGCCACCAATTTATAATAGTACCAACCAGTCAGCCAGAATTTGGCATGTTTCCTACGTGTGTTACTATCATGGTTCCAATAACCAGTAAGAACCATGATTGTGGTTTCAATTAATTTTGTACCAATCTTCACATTGAATTTGGAGAATTAATCACATTTTATACTTGAGCAACTGCATTGGAATATTTCCTATATTAACATGACAAATGATTTCTTATCATTTGGCTCAATTTCCTTTTTTAGTTGAACCCACTGACTGATGAAAAAATGAAAATGTCACCAACTTATGGCCTACTCTGAAAGGAAAAAAATACAATCTTATAATTTGCCCGATTTACGTCATTTTTTTCAAAAGGTAATTCGAATTCTAGTTATTTCCAAAAATTTTCATTATTTAGTAATGTAAGAATTTATTATACTTATCAGTTTTCAGGACCATAACACATGTAGGAAAAGAAATGGCAAATTTTGTTTCATTATTGTGTGTGTTTATAGGGAATAATGTATCTTATCAGATTCGTGATGACAAATCAAAAAACCAGTTATCGACCTATGATCACTATAAATGATGTGTATCAAATTAATAGTGTAACAAGAATGGGAGAAACGATTTTATTAGCATATTCAACAAAAATTCTCCAGATAATCCATAACTCATATTTGGTTGAGAAGAATTCAATTCACTGGCGTTACTAGTTCTTTTTGTGGGCCCTGTATCAAAATTTTTTCGGGCTCTTTTTAGATATAGAAATCTTCTTAGAGGGACTGTAGTTACAGAAGTTGAGGCACCTGTAGCTTGGGGGGCCTGTATCACTGATACAGCAGTAGCTACACTCTTGGTTCAATTGATGAATTTATTTGAGAGAATTTACAATAGAAGAATGGATATGCACTGCAAAAGAAGATCCAATGGTGAAAATAGTTGAAATAAATGTGATCAAGGTTTTGATGGTGACCAAAATGTGGGTTTGAGCCACCAGCTATGATATAACTTTGTATAAGATTAATTTCTCAGTGAGAAACGTCATAAAGGGCACTTACCTTGAGTCTATCAAGAAAAATTGGTACTTATGTATTATCGCAACCCATTGGCGACATTGTATGAAACATGGCACATGATTTCCAATTCAGCGCATACGATACATGTGACATTGGAGTTGCAAACTTAGCGAGTTATCTTGAATGTTGGCGATTGTTGCGATAATACGTAAGTACCGAAAAATCTATTGCTGCATGGCATACATATTAGCAAGAATGTCTTTTTGAATCTCATACGAGAAAAAATTTCCAAATTCAACCATTCAAATGAGTGGCTTTGCATCTTTCATTCCCTTTGAAAGGTCTGTCTACTTTCAGAAGAATTACAGTTAAAAAAAAATATCTGTACTTTTTGGTATAGTATAATTTTTATTTCACTATGTCAAAAATCGCCCACTTTGTAAAACAGAACCTGATAATTTACCTTTAACTGGAATGAACACAAATCAAAAGATCTTTTTACAGAAGGATCCAACATATCAAAACTGAACATGGATGAATCAGAAATTCAATATAAACAGTGGACCCCAAAAGTGTCAGTACACTTGCAATATCCTATAAAATTTAATTTTTTCGATTAATAAAAATTAATAAATTGTAATTTTTTTATAATATCTGCAACTTGAGCTTAATGGAATAACATAATGAATTTCTTAAAAATAGTATAACTATTATTTTTAAAAATTAATAACCAAAAAGCTACTGAAATATTATGCCACAAAAGTCATCACACACTTAACAAAAATCTAAATATGGCTTTATATAAATATTGTATTTCTTTCTTAATTTAGTAAGATATCTTTTAGTGTCCACAACAACTTTTAAAAATCTTGGTACAGATTTAATGAGTTTTTAGTAATTTCTGCATCGATTTTCCTACATGCTTCTGTGATTCTTGTTTTTACTTACCATTGTGTGTTTATACGTCATGTTCTTTTAATCAAATTTTCAACAAATATGTTTCACTGGGCTAAATAAACTGATTGAGGTTTTTTAGAATTTTGAGAACAGTTATAGAGACACCAGCCATTTACATTGAGAGCAAGTGCACTTGGCGTCATTATCCTGTTAAAAAATGAAGTCATCTCCAATATCCAAATCTTGTGCGAATAATTTAAAATTTCTCTTTGAAATATTTAAATAGGAGTCATGATTCTCAATACCAAATTACCTACTCCTGAAGCCGATTTACACCCCCACACAAGAACACCTCCAAGCAGTTCTTGTTCCACATAAATTCATGGGATTAAATTCCTCACTTTTTCATTTACAAACTATTATATGCCCATCAGAACCAAAAATGTTGAGTTTTCTCTCATCCCAATCAATTTGGTGTCAGTTTTGAATTTTCTGAAACTTAATCCAAATCTAGTTTTTTCAATGAACCATGGAGATGGAAATGTTCTTGTGTGGGAGTCTAAATCGGCTACAAAATTAGGTAATTTGGTATTTTTTATGGTATTGTGAATCATGAGCTCTATTTAAATATTTTAAAAAGAAATTTTAAATTATCCGCTCAAAATTTGGATATAGGAGACGACTTCATTTTTTAACAGTATAATGAAGCCAAGCGCACTGATCTAAAAGTACGCCACTGGTGTCTCTATAACTGTCCCAAAATTCTAAAAAACCTCCTCAATCAGTTTATTTAGCCCAGTAGAACATATTTGGTGAGAATTTGATTTAAAAAAAAAAGAAAACATGACATATAAACACTTAATAGTAAGTAAAAACAATAATCACAGAAGCATGGAGGAAAATTAATGCAGAAATTATAAAAAAAACCATTAAATCTATACCAAGACATTTAAAAGTTGTTGTGGACACTAAAAGATATCCTACTAAGTACTAAATTAAGAAAGAAATACAATATTTAAAGCTCTATTTAGATTTTTGTGAAGTGTGCGAAGACTTTTGTGGTGGAAGATTTCTGTAACTTTTTGATTAATTATTAAAAATAATAGTTATACATTTTTAAAAAAATTCATTATGTCATTGCACAAAGATTAAAAATATTACAATGTCTATATATTATAAGTCGAAAACATCAAATTTTATAGGAAATTGCAAGTGCAGGTAAACTTTTGGATCCACTGAATATATATGTCTTATTCTTACTGGTTCTTTGGATTTTTCTCCATAAATAAAAAACAGAGATCGGTGACGAGTACGAATTCCATTTATTATCAAATCATTGATTCTTTTATTAACTTTTGTCTTCGGCATTTTTTACAAAAAAGTAATTAATACTTGCAACTAGTTGATGCAGAATATGCATTCCGAGTTAACATGCTGCACAGTTTAGTTCAGTTCAGTGCAGTGCAGTGTTACCACTGTACATCCAATAGGGACAGATAAAAGGAACAAACAAGACAGGACGTGTAATGCGCAATTTCGTTGGCAGCACCTATTCCTATAATCTACAAACAAGGATGGGTTACTTTGATATTTTTGGCCTCCTTTTGAAAATCGCCAAGTTCATCGTTGGCTTAATTGAACCTAGAATCACTCTTTATAAAGATTATTAAGGGATCAGTGTAATATATTTTTCAAAGCATAATCAAGCATTTCAACTGGTTTATAAAACTTGTATAGAGTTCATTAAAGCTAATCTTGAAATGGGTATTGAAAGATCTTCAGTATTAGAATATGTATTCGGTTAATAGGAGTTTAATTGTACTTGAGTAATAAGGAATGCTTTACTCTGTTGCTCATGTTATTACTAATAAATTAAATACAGGAAATATGTATTGTGTTTCAACATTCTGAGAGAAAGGGTGCCCAGTTAAAAATTAATTGCATTACGCCTTCAATGCACTTGGAAGAAATGATTAAATGATCTTGTTTCCCAATTTTGAAATGCGAAGGGAAATTTCTCTAGTAGCTCATTTGGAAGGAATAAGTTCAATCAGATGTAAACAAATAATGGAAAATTTTAAAATTGCATGGACTGATAAAAAGCCTGCTTTCAATAAATATTTTGATGATAATTATTGTAATTCAGCCTACTAATAGTATAAGTCACATCATCTACTTCTGCATGCCAATACTGATAAAAATATATATTGTTAATCTATTCACAATACATGAATGTTCAATTATTTTAAAATGAAAATTTAACTGTCAAGCAGATAGTTTGTTGAAAATACAGCATGACACATATTTAGCACATTATAGAATTTTAAATGGTACTCTCCGCAGTTTATATCCTCACAACCTATTTCCATTTCAAAATGAATTGAAGATTCCTGACAGATATTTATGACCAGGCAACAAATTCTTGGTTTGTAAAATAGCAGACTAATGGAGATGTATTTTATGTTGTTAAAAAGATTATGGTAGCATTTCAGAAAAAGGTTATGTGTGTGTGTGATCAATGCCATTACAGGTGTGTAAAATTATCATGTTCGGCTTGGTATACATGTGAATGCTCAGATAATCATGCACCATGTAAACATATTAAGGCTCCCGGTGACACGCCACCACGAAAACCCGAGTGTAATGTTAATCCTATGGAGTTTCTTATAATTCAATTTACGTCTAAGGTATTGCTTTTAACTGTATGAAACAAAATGCATCCTAAAGATTAAAAAAAAATTAATGTTTCTCTTGATTTCGATTTTTAAAAAAAAATTTCTAAATATTTTTAAATATTTATTAAAAGCTTGAAAATTTACATTTAGGGCGTTGAAACGATCATAAAAATATTTTCAATTATCGGATAAAAAAAGTTTTTCAGCGGAAATCCATTATTTTTTATGCTCTTTCAAACGCATATACTTTAAAATTTTTAAACTAATTTATTTGCGAGTAATTAAATAAGTCAGCATTGCATATTTGGAATGAGGGGAAAGTAAACTTGTAACTCCGCCTTCTTGCGGAAGGATACATGAAATTTTCCCTGCGTTCCCTTGGTGAAAGGTGGTAATCTATGACTCTTCGGCGGATTGTGTAACATAGATGTTTTTTCCCCCCAAAATGGGTCTTGTTTTCTAAGAATCTATAGGCATTCAAGATATTATTTACAATTACATCATTCTTAGGAAAGTTTGAGTCTGTGCTTGAAAATAACTACAAATACGTTTTGTACAAAAAGCTATCCTCTGTTTTTTATTCCACCTTTCTTAAAATTATTTAAATATACTAAATAAGTTATAGTTTATTAATAATTAAAATGAACAATTAATATTTATTAAATGCATTTGAATCGTCAGGATAAAGTTAATCAGTTTTCGCATTCTTTTCTTACATATCTCCAAAATTGAAATTCATGTTTTTTCCCAAGTTTAAGTTATTTGAATATCAGCTGTTTTAAAACTTATTTTGCACAGTTTATTTCAGTTATTAAATAAAATGGATCATCGTCACATCTTCAAAAAAAAATTATTTCTTTCGGCTAAATGAAAAAAGAATATAGGAAAGAATTTCAGGAATTGGAAAGAAAAGTGTGTATTTCTTTTTTCTAAATTCTTGTTCCGCTGTTCATTTAAAATATTGTGAAAGTTTCCACATACTAAATAGATTTATTGATCATCGCATTTTAAATAAGATTCAAATATTCCGAAGATGAAATACCATTGATTTAAAATAAATCAGAAAGTTTTCCATAATTTTAAGAATATTTTTAGTAACATTAATAGTTTCTTCTTAAAACATATAAATTTCAATTAATTTATTTACTATTGCTACTGATGTTTTTATTCCATTTTTATTTCCTTCACTGAAAATTCAACTTAGAAACAACATTGCAGAAATTTTTTTTTAAATTTCTGTCTGGAAAGCAGTATCTATATTTTGCATTTTCATTTATACATGTGTTTCATATATTATTCAAGATAACTCATCAATGCTTTTTTTTTTTCAAAATGAATTCTAAGTTAATGCGCTATGAAGAATGCACTGCAAGTACAAATACAGGCAAATAGATCCACAATTTTAATGTTCAAGCCCAGCACCACTAAAGACCCACCGTGTAGGGGCGCGATGCACGTTAAATCTGTCGAGAGCTCAAACGTCCTTCCTTTAGTGTGGTAGTTAGGAGATGAGGTGCTATCTCAGGTGTCATCCTCGTCACTTGACCATGGTTCAAAATTACGAGGTCCGTTACCAAAAGCTCTCGTGTAGCTGAACAGTGTGACGTTAATATTCACTCACTCCACAATTTGAATGTTTGACATCTGAGGAATTAGAGATTTTCCCCCAAAATCCCGGGAAATTCTGATTGGAATGGGGTTCTACGAAAACACTTTCTAATTCTAGGGGTTCCACAAAAACACTTTCAAATTCAAAGGGTTCCTTGAGTTGAAAAAGTTTGAAGACCACTGCTCTAGAGCCATATATGTTATTTGCGACAGACTTCGTAATTCTAAGCCAAGGGTGGCCAACCCGCGGCCTTGAATAATTTTGCGGCCCCCGAGATTCATTACAAAATATGATTATTTTGTAAGATATTTTTGTTTTTAATGTAGTGTTTTGTAACAAATATACTTCATAACTGTTTCTATTTTATTACCTTTCTTTTATTTTAATACATTCTTAGAAGTGCGGTATTGCAGCGCAGCATCACACTCGATTCCTGTAACTCCATCGCGCTGCCTATTCCTAGAATTAGACATATTTGATCCTTGCATTATTATTATAAATTATCTATGCTCGTATAGATGAAAAATAATGAAATCAATAATAATTCATTCCGTTTCAAATTTTCATTTCAATAAATGTTTGTGATGGGTCTAAATATAATATAAAGATATATAATTTTTGTTTGCAGACCGCAGGATTATAATGTTTTTCCGAAGTGGCCCGCAAGGTCATTTGAGTTGGCCATCCCTGTTCTAAGCCAAGATCGGATAGCGAGAATGACACTTGAGTTTACAGTTTCTTTGTATTCGTCATGACCTTTTTTGAACTTGGGAGTCTCGCGTCTTTAGTCATTATGGTATATAATCCTCCACGGTTTTAAATGCTGATTTAAATTATTTTTAATTGTTTTTTATAAAATATATTGCTGGTTTCTGTTTGTGATATTAAAAATATAACAGTGTGATAAATAAGAAAAATATTTAGTATGATTGGTGAAAAAAGTTAATTGAAATTAAAATCTGGAATACAATAACTTTAAAACGATTTTGTGATTTGCTGAGACGGGTAAATCCAAAGCAGAATGTATGC
Organism: Trichonephila clavata; assembly: GCA_019973975.1. Taxonomy (NCBI): domain Eukaryota; kingdom Metazoa; phylum Arthropoda; class Arachnida; order Araneae; family Nephilidae; genus Trichonephila; species Trichonephila clavata. The sequence continues at coordinate 35,698 of BMAO01039346.1, read as the reverse complement.
GAGATTTTCGACAAAAGAAACGTAAGGAAAAAAATTAAAAACTCTGAAGGAGTACAACCGTAAAGAATTGCACAAAATTCAACTCCACGCAGCAGGAAATTTTTTTTTTTTTTTTGCAACGAACACAAATCTCTCAGAAACAAACGGCCGAACCAATTACTGCTTTACCAAATCTGCTTGTCAGTCAGGTAACTTTACGATTGTCCACTGATAGCTTTTTTGAATGATGAGCTCAAGCTCGAAATGAACACAAACCGAAATATATCGACAACTAACAGTGGTACGGTTATTGACGTTGTTTTTCAAAGGTTATTAAATACTTTGAAATCTCAAATATATGTGTCATATTTGAGTCACCATAAGTCTATTGTGTGTGTGCCTTCCCCAAATTGAACAAGAATATTTATTTTTGCTAAAAAATTACATGACTCTTTGTGTTAATTAAATAAAATTTTCATTAAAGATAAATTATTTGATAGAAAATTATTTCCAATCATACCCGATTAATTTTTTCAGGATTTATGTTACTATTGCGTATTTACCAGGATAACATGTCAGATGTTACACATCATATGCGACTACTGTAAGTCTCGTTCCTTTTTTTTTTTGTAACTGTATTTATATTAGAAATTCCAACACTAAAACTGTTTTGAATCTCATTTGAAAGAAATTTCCCTTCGCATTTCAAAATTGGAAAACAAGATCATTTAATCATTTCTTCCAAGTGCATTGAAGGCGTAATGCAATTAATTTTTAACTGGGCACCCTTTCTCTCAGAATGTTGAAACACAATACATATTTCCTGTATTTAATTTATTAGTAATAACATGAGCAACAGAGTAAAGCATTCCTTATTACTCAAGTACAATTAAACTTCTATTAACCGAATACATATTCTAATACTGAAGATCTTTCAATACCCATTTCAAGATTAGCTTTAATGAACTCTATACAAGTTTTATAAACCAGTTGAAATGCTTGATTATGCTTTGAAAAATATATTATACTGATCCCTTAATAGTCTTTATAAAGAGTGATTCTACCAAGATATTCCATTAATAATTGGAATACAGAATCTTTGATATTTCTATACAACTAGTTTTTCTTTTATATGTCTAGGAAGCTTCACATGTTAGCAAATGTGTTAAATATCTAAATCTACAATTTCACTCATGATAAGGTTAAGGGAAAGTTAAATCTAAACATATTGTGTAGATCCTTACATGTGATTCATATAAAATTTTTTGCAATGGATAATACATTCCAATAATGATTTTTTTCTTACTTTAATTAAATAAATGTATTTTCTTATTAAGAATAGTGTTATCCTAGCAGGGCACCCTTCTTTTACAAGAACACCTCCAGAAAATTTGTATTTTCTATTATTATTCTCACAATCATTTAAAAATTTAGCCAAACAATTTACCTCATATATTTACGCTAATTTTTCATAACAATCAATAGAACTTTCGATTTAACGACAAGAAAAAGTTTTACACTCACGAGATACGCCAAGTGGGCAATCACCCAGCAGGAACTAAAAAAGTAATGAATCTACTACAATGGTAAATACCTGGAAATTTTAAAACGTATTATTAAAACATTATAAATAATCAAAGCATAAAATTTTTACATTCACGTGATCGGAGAATAGAGCTTTCCCACGGCAGAAGCTAGAAAGTCGATGAACGGAAAATGTTAATTACATCAAATCAAAGCACACAATAAAAAAAATACAATATAAAAAGAGTAAAATAATAATAATTCAAAATTATGAATCAAAGTTTTTAGTTGTTCACATAAGTTAGAAATTCCATAAATCAGCAAATATGTAAAAATGATGGAAAACTTAACAGAAAATTAATACAATATAAAAACTGCAAAAAAATTTAACAATTAAACATTATAATTCAAAGTTATAAAATACCTAAACAATAAATCTCTCCGCTAGAATTTTATATACGAACCTTTCAGAACGAGCGCTGCAGCAAGAATGATTTTAGTAGGTTCAATTAAGCCAACGATGAGCTTGGCGATTTTCAAAAGGAGGCCAAAAATATCAAAGTAACCCATCCTTGTTTGTAGATTATAGGAATAGGTGCTGCCAGCGAAATTGCGCCTTACACGTCCGATCTTGTTTGTTCCTTTTATCTGTCTCCTATTATAGTTGGTAAGTTTCCAGTGTTTCAACAATATGATGGACAATACTACCCTATGCAGTATTGTCCTACCCTATGCAGTTTCCAATCACTTCCTGGAAACACCGTAAAAGTTTGCAGGCAGCCACCATAAATCTTGGTTGTCCTTCTGCCCTCTCAAATGGGAAGGGTCAGTTAAATGTTTAACCCCCGCCCCTCGGTTTTCCATTTTACTTAGCATCGACAAAAGTCAAATTCTCATCTTAGATAATGTAGCACTTATAGTGTTGCATAAGAGAATGAAATTCTCATGAAAAATGCAAGAAAAGGGAAAAAAACATGGAAAAGCCCCGACAGTAAGGAGTAAAATCGAAGTGCCAATTATAAGAAAAACGTCAAAAATAGAAAGTTGTAAAGTATATATCCGCCAGCGATACAAGTGGCACATTTCCAATACTAAAATTACAAAAGAAATTTGACTCCTTTTGCGTGAAAACTAAAAAAAAATTGTGATGAAATGAGTTTCGTAATTATAATTCTTTCTGAATATTTATATGGAGTTGAAAAAAGAAAACAATACTTTTTAAAAAAAAAAAACCATTTTATATTTTAGTCTAAGCCTGAGAATCAAGTGTAATGAATTCAGTCTCTTGTATCTGAAGTCAATGGAGAATCCCAGTATGCTGGATTTAAATTCACAAAAAATTATTATAAATATACTGTAAATCTATTTAACATAAAGGATGGATTTGTGTTTGATCTGTATAGAAAAACAAACTATTGATGAGTTTTATTGAAATTCAATTAAAATATTCTTTACTATCTAGACTGAAATAGAAGCTTTGTCCGAAATCATAAAATTAAGATGTCCATCTTAATAAACATATTTTGTTTATATTTTTTTCAAGCACATTTGTTTTCCATTTTCTTGTTAATTAGTGTTGCAAAGTGATAGTAAAAATTTTCCAGCTTTTTTCCCCAGCAGTCTCTGATAGCGAGTTTGGCCGCGGTAGCCAAGTGGTCAAGGTATCGGAACATGGCAGGTATGCCATGAGTTTGAGCCTAGTACCACTAAAGACTCGCGATGTAGGGGAGCAATGCACGTTAAATCTGTCTAGAGTTCAAACGTCCTCCCGTTGGTGTGGTAGTTAGGAGAGGGGTGCCAGCTCAGGTGCCGTCCTCGTCACTTGACCGTGGTTCAAAATGACGAGGTCCGTCACCAAAAGCCCTCGTGTAGCTGAACAGAGTGACGTTAATATTCACTCTCTCACTGATAGCGAATGTTTTCTCTTTGTGAAGCTCCAATTATTCCTACATAAAAAAAATTTAAGAATGAAATAAATTTGACATTTTTAATTAAATAGACAATTGCCTAAAATTATTGCAAATTTTAATGCATCTTTTGCAACAGGCAATACATTTAAAAAAATTGAATTATTCTTAAATTATACATAATTCATTGACAAAAGAATGAAATAAACTATTTAAAATATATTTAAATAATTAAAAAAGTTCAATTGTATTAATTTTAGAAATAAATTTTAGAAAATATATAGCACATTAATGCGTATTTCTGGCGGTAGTTTTTTTTTTTTTTTTAAAGAAAGAAAGCTATAGAAATTTTTAGAAATATTCCCCAAATTTCAATCGGACAGATAGTTGCATTTTTAAGAATAGCATTAAAACTGCGTTTGTACTTGTATAAATGAATTTTGAAAAACGGAATGCAAAGGATAAAACATTTGAATTTGATTCTTTTCTCCCTATAGTGAATGTGGTGTTGTGTGGCATTAGAAGAATGATATACCATCTTTCGTCATCGTCTTGCCATCAAAACAATTTACAGAGTTAACATTTCCAATAATTAAATATTGATTAATATATTTTAAATTTGAAACAAGTCTGAAAAATGTAAATAAAATTATTCAAGAAAGTAGTTAATTTTAGAACTGCAATAGTAAATAAGATGATTAAGTGTATCCACTAAAAATTTGACATATTTTGATATTAAGGAGGGGAGGGGGACTAAGAAAAATTGAGTGATAAGAATATTCTTCTTTTTTTTTTTTACTAAGACATATCTTCAAAATAACCAAAACCTGCTTATAACAATTGACAATCCATGCGTAATTCAATTCAAGTGAGCTATTGAAGGAAAACGAACTAAAAGAAGGTAAAAAAGTGTATTAGTCTTTCACAGAAACAGTTCCAAAATTTAAAAAAAATGAAGAAAAGTAAAAAAATTTTCCACTAAAATAAAATTTTTAGTAAAAAATCTTATTATTTTTTTAGTATTTTATTTGCAGATTTGTATAAATCAAATATTGATTTTTACCTTAAAAGTTGTATGAAGTAATCAAAAATAGTTTGATTGTAAAATATTATATAAAAAAATAATACAAATAAAGAATATATAAAATATATAGCATTTAATAAATAAAGAAGATAAGAGAAAAAAACTTTAAAAAATTAAACTTTTTCAATACTATTTTCTCAAATTTCTATAATTTTTAATTTTACATTAAAGTAACAGAAATTACTAAATTTCAAAAAATATCAAGTGTTCTAAAAGAAAATTGGAATTTTTACTTTTAAAAGGAATTAAAAAAATAAGGAACTATGTTTTTATGACGTTTAATATGCATAAAAAATTTCTATTTTAGTTTCTTCAAACACTAAAAATATTATCCTAAGAATCTTTAAAAATTTATTATGCAAAATAACCTCAAAACTGACATTAAAAATTCATTTCTTTTTATGTATTCTCTTTAAAAAATGTAATTATATTTCGGACTATATTATCTTGCGGAAGAACCGAACTCCACCACTTATTTCTAGTTCTAAATTACTTCGTGTTGCGCTAACTCTGTGACGTAGCCAGAAGTAAGAAGATCTAACAGACGGCAGCCACATTAGAATGATACTCGCACTGTTTGGCGTTTTTGGCGTATTTTGAAGCTTGAAAAAGCCCCTGTTTCTAAAGACATCCCTTGGTTTCTTGGTTATTATGTACAAATGTACGTTTTGTTAACTTATGCTTCAAAAGTGGTTGGTGAAATTAGAGTATATAGAATCTATTACTTGGTATTTTAGAATCTATTGGTTGTTTTTAAAAATTCTTCGACTTTTTGAATATGCTCTATTGTATCACAATTCGCTATTGATGAATAAGACCATTCACTATGATTAGAGATAAAAATTTTCAATGTTTTACTTTGCGACTGATATTTGTTGCAGGTTAAAATAAAATGTTCACTAGTTTCTGGTACATGGCAATCTGAACACAATGGGGAATCTGTTTAAAAAGAAAATAAATATAATTTAATGGTAATTTCTTTGCCCGCAGCTTATTAATTAAAACTTCTGTATTTCTATTTTTTGCTGCCTGTCTTTTCCATTTTTTAAGATGAGAAATATAACTATAATTTTTATGTCTCGTGCTCTTTTTCCATATTTCTTCGTTTTCGCTTTTGTGTTGATTTTTGAAAAATGTATGTAGATCTTCCCAAGTAATCCAAGGAATAATATTCCAAGGATCTGGAGAGGCTTTAGCTAATTTATCTACTTCTTCATTAATATCTGTTGTGAATAAAAATGATTTGTGTTAATGAGTGGCTGCATGGCGCCACGTTTTTGTAACTGTGAAGTGGTTGTGTGACGTCACTATGCTCTGTATATAAAACGGAAACACCGTACTCATGCAAATGACGAGGAAAGAGAAGATAGATGGAATTGCGAAAAAGGAAATTTTGGTAAGTGAGCTTGCTATTCTTCCTCCCTGCCTTGACCCTGGCCATACTACGATCAAAAATAAGGATAATGAAATAGACAATGATCTAAAAACTAAGCCTCCGCAAAAGCGGAAAGGCAACAACGTTGATTCGGAAGGCTTTGTCTTTCCTAAAAAAACTGCCATGCCATCCACCCCAACTTCAGATCCTAAGCCCATTGAAACCAAAAATAATTTTGAAACCCTTACTATAACGAAGAATCACAACTTGAAACTTCCATGCAAAACCTTCCGTCCGCACCAAAACCGCCTCCCCCGATCATGCTTAAAATCCAGGAAAAGCTTTTTAGAAAACAAATTAATATTATCAAAACTAAATTCCCCACTGCCAATATTAAAACTGCTGGCGAATGCCTCAGAATTTTTGCTGAAAATCATGAAGACTACAGAGAATTAACCCACTTGCTTGAACAGGGCAAAGAATTTCAATTTTACGTAATTACACCTAAGGATAAAAACCCCATCAAGATAGTTATAAAAGGACTTCCCCGATACACCACCTCTGAATTAGTCACTCTTGACCTAGAGGAAAAAGGTTTCTCTATTACTGCATGTCACCAACTCATATCCAAAAGGACCAAACTTCCACTTCCATTTTTTATGGTCACCCTCCCCAGAAACGAGGTCAACACCGCAGTTTTTGAATTAACCCACCTGAACCACGTGCAGATAAAAAAGTTGAGGGGTACTCTATTAAGGGTACCACTCAATGTTACAGATGTAACAACTTTTATCACACGGCGGCAAATTGCCATATGCAAATAAGATGCCTGAAGTGTGGAGAGGAACATCTCACAAAAGACTGCCATATTAAAGAAAGACAAGAGAACCCATTTTGCATTAACTGCAACGTGTACGGGCACACTGCCTGCTACACGAAATGCCCTAGTTTCCCAAAACCAAAGAAAGGCTCGCATATAGGCAAACGCAATAATAAAACATTTACCAGCAATAATGTTGTTGAGGGATTTTCCTTCGCCAACATTGTGACTGGTAAAGAAGAATCAAAGACTCCCTCCAATCCTAAAACCAATAAATCAAAGGAAAGACAAAGCAACCCGCAAAATCAACTTTTTAACGAAATTGATTTCAACGCAAGCGACATTCAAAATGTAATTGATCTTTTTAAAATTATTGCTAATTTAATCAAACAGTTCCCTAAGCTCCTAAATAACATTCCTAAAATAAAAGAAACCAAAGATCTCAAACAACAGGCCTTTCTCCTTGTAGAATCGCTCTTAGATGATTAAATTCCTTCTAAATTCCATATTCCTATTTTTTCTTATATCAATATCTTAACTTTTTTCCCCTTCAAACCGAGTCGGGCAGTCTCTTAAAAACCAGCAGCTCACAAGCCAATTGCAATCCTTCACCTCTAGTGTTCTCGTACTTCGCTCCCATTGGCTTTCCTTCTCTGAAACTCCCGCTTCCCACCATCCAAATCATGCTAACATCGCAAACCTATACTTCCAGACACGGAGCGGAGGGACTTGATTAAGTCCCTCCGCTCAAGTCTACAAGTCTACGTGTGCTTGCTCACTTGGCAGTTCTGAATAAAGTTAGTTTCTTTAATTTGCTGGCTGATGAATGAATCACTTTCCACCAACGCCCAGCATCTGGTAGATGCAGCCTACAGAACTTAAGAATTAATTGTGTTCCGAACATAATTAGTGGCGCCCAACGTGGGGCGAGGCTGTTTGTTGGAGGTGAAATTGAAACCGAATTACGAACTATTGAAATTTTTGAAGTATAAAAATGGAAGGGACTGCGTTGAAAGCGCAAAGAAAAGGGCCGAGAACAACATTTTCTTTCAGTCTGAAGAAAATTGAAACCGAATTGAGGAAAGAAGACATCGAAATGAATCTACTTCCTATTCTGAAAACTCAAATCATGGATAAATTCCAGAGACTCGACACTTGTCAGAATCAAATTTCTGAACAACTCTTGGAAATGAAAGAGGCCGAGCAAGAATATTTGGATGACATGGAAGACGCAGAAAACTACCGTGACAGCTATATCGAAATGTATTCCCGAGTAGATTCGAAAGTACAAGAAACTGCTATTCCAACCGAAACTGAAAAGAGAAGTTTTAAATTACCGAAAATTGAATTGAAAAAGTTCAGCGGCGAAGCTAAAGACTTTTTGGCCTTTTGGAGTCAGTTTCAGAAAATTCATAATGATGAAAGCATCGCGCCGGAGGACAAGATGCAATATTTATTGCAATCCGTAGAACCAAAATCGAAAGCAGAATGATTAGTGTTGAGTTTCCCCGCGACGGCGGGAAATTATCCTAAAGCCATTGATCAATTGAAAGAGAGATACGGCCGTGAAGACATGCTCGTACAAATTTACGTACGTGAACTGTTAAGTTTAGTTATGAAGAACGCTGCTGGAAGAACGAAAACAGATTTGCCTGCCTTATACGACGAACTCGAAGGAAAATTACGATCGCTGGAGAGCCTTGGACGAACGCAAGAAAAATATGGAGACTTTTTAACATCGCTAGTAAAATCCTGTTTACCCGAGGAAGTCCTGGTCACCTGGGAAAGAAAACGGAGTAATGAAACAGAAGCCAAAGGATCGCGGACTCTAGAACATTTAATGACTTTCCTTCGCCTGGAAGTTCAAGGGGAAGAAATGGTGCAACTGGCTAAATCCGGCTTCGGCCCTACTATCCGAAAGAGAGATCCCCCAACCGAAAGAATTAAAACAACTGAATTAATGACTGCATCAGCACTGGTGAGTTCTGAAAGTGCTTCAGGTAAGAAAGTTAATAACTGTATTTTTTATGAGAAATATATCATCCGAGTGAAAAATGTTATAATGCTAGAAAAATGTCTTTTATTGCTAATAAACAATTATTATTAAGAAAAGGTGCTTGTTTTATTTGTTTAAATGGATCTGGTCATTTAAGTAAAAATTGTGATGTTAAACATACCATTAAGTGTTCTAAATGTAATTATTCCCATTTTGAAATTGTGCCCATAATTAGATAAAAATTATGATCAAAAATGTTCCATAAAAACTGAGAATTCTCTATCAAGTAACTGCAACAGAAACGAAAGTATATACTTTCAAACTCTCTGCGTTTTCATTCGGATCAAGGGTCGGGAAAAGAGAGTGCGAGTTCTAATTGATTCCGCTTGTGAAAATAGCTATATCAGTGAAAGTGTTACTAGTATTTTAAAGGCCACTCCACTTAGAGAGGAAACTATAATTCATTCTCTCTTCGGGGGAAATGAATCGAAACCTAAGCATCACGGTGTGTTTTCTGTTGAGGTTAGTGATTTAAAACGCTCTTATGTATGTAGTTTTGAAGCGCTATCGGAAAAGAAAATATATGGATTTATTTCTAAGATTGAGGATAAGCGTATTCTAAATGAGTTAAAGAATAAGGAAATTATTTTATCGGATTTAAAATGTAAGAAAACTGAAATTGGACTTTTGATTGGGGCTGATAATATAGGAAAATTATTAACTGGGAACTTAATAGAATTAGATTCTGGCTTAACAGCTATTGAAACTAAACTAGGATGGACGGTAATTGGAAAATTAAGTTCAAACGTTAAAAACGAGATGTTAACGACATCGTCGTTGCATGTAAGGAATGTTAGTGTTAAAGAATTATGGGAGCTAGATGTTTTAGGAATAACTGATCCCTTACTTAATGAAAATACTAGAGAAAATTTTGATTTAACCGATTTTAAGAATAAAATGAAAATTCTTCCCGATGGAAGATATGAAGTGACACTCCCATGGAAATGTAACTCTGAGAATTTACCCAGTAACAAAGAACTAACGTGGAAAAGGCATTTACGGATGATAAATAAATTAAGAAACGGTAAATTTTTTGATGATTATAAAAGTGTGTTTAGGGAGTGGGAAGATTTAAATATCATTGAACGGTGTGCCGGAAGTAGAATTGAACAATGAATGTCATTATTTACCTCATAGGCCAGTGATTAAATTAGATAGTGCGACAATGAAAATACGTCCAGTATTTGGCGCCTCCGCCCATGAAAAAGGGAAACAATCTTTGAACGACTGTTTATGTAAAGGCGTAAACCTTATTGAACTAATACCTGACATTTTAGATCGTTTTAGAATTTATCCAATTGGAATTGTAGCCGATATTGAAAAGTATTTTTTGATGCTATCTGTTGCACCGAAAGATAGAGATTATCTCAGATTTTATTTCCCATGCAATGAAAACAATTAGTGCGCAGACATTGTCGAGTTGTATTTGGGGTGTCTTCCAGCCCTTACTTATTGAATGCATCTATTATGCATCTCTTAGAAAACTGTAGTCCTGAGTATAAAGAAGTTGCACAAAAGTTAAAATCTTCTTTTTATGTTGATAATTGTGTAGCTGGTGTTTTCAGTATTGATGAAATAGAGATATTTATTGAGAAGGCTAAATTAGTTATGTTGAAAGGATGTTTTAATTTACGTACTTTTGTGAGAGCAATGTGGCAAGTAGAAGTGTAGATAAATACTCAGGTGAAACTTTTATTTTGGGTATCATTTGGGACTTGGATAATGATGTTTTGAAATGTTGCACGAATTTCGAATCATTAACGTGCGAAACGAAAATAACCAAACGATTAGTTTTGTCTACTGTACATTTTTGATCCCATTGGGATGTTGGCGCCGTTTACATTGCTTCCCAAATTAATACTACAGGAACTATGGAAAATGAAAATTGCATGGGATCAGGAACTGCCTCAGAATATTGTAAATAAATTTATGAAATGGTATAAAGAAATTCAAATTTTAAAAGATGTAATTGTGCCACGTTGTATGAAAATTGATATTTTAACTGAATTGCATGTATTTGTTGATGCAAGCAAGGGGTCATATGCGGGTTGCGTCTTTGCTCGATCAATAGTTGATTCTAGAGTTAGCGTAATTCTCATTAGAGCGAAGTCTAGAGTCGCTCCTCTCAAACTTTTGAGTATACCGCGTTTGGAATTAATGGCTTGCTGTATAGGTGCTCGACTTTTAAATTCTATTTTGAAAGCGCTTAATATGCCGGACTTGAAAGTTACTCTTTGGTCCGATTCTACAACAGCACTTTGGTGGATTAAGAAATATGGAAATTGGTCAGTTTTTGTAGCTAATAGGGTAAAGGAAATTAGACAACTGACTCAAATTCAATCATGGAAACATGTCCCAGGAAACATGAATATCGCGGATTTACTATCCCGTGGTTGTTCTCCACGAGAAATGCTTAATTCTAGATGGTGGGAGGGGCCGTCCTGGTTGAAACAAAATTCGGAATTTTGGCCAGATGGTGAAATCGATTGCGAACATCAAGAAGTTAACGGGGAGATAAGGAAAACAAGAAATGCGAATGTTGATCTAGCAAACGATGCACACCCCACCCTTGCTTATATGTAATGTGTCTGATTATGATAAAATGATTAGAGTATTTGCTTGGGTTTTAAGATTTGTAAATAATTGTCGAAAAGACTATAACAAATGTAAGGAACATGAACTCTCTGTTGCTGAAATTGAAGATTCTGAGAAACAATTGATTCGTTTAACTCAGACATATTATTTACCTGATGTTGAATCTTTAAAATTTGTTACCTTTATTGATAATGATAATATTTTAAGGATTAAGTCTAAAATAACTGAAAGGAATGATGAAAGTTCTTTTTTGTATCCTATATTGTTACCTGATAAATGTGAATTTACAAATCTTTTGATTAGATCTATACACAAAAAAACTGTCATGTGCTGGAATCCAAATAATGCAATCATTAATTAAAGAAAGGTTCTGGATTATCAGGTCTAGAAAAACTATTAGGAGTATTTTAAATAAATGTGTTATATATGCTCGTTTTAAAGTGAAATCATTGTCAAGCGGACCATCACCTTTACCACCAGACCGAGTGACTGATTGCGCGATATTTGAAGTTGTAGGAATTGATTTAGCTGGACCTTTGTTTTTAAAAACTGGCGCAAAGGTATGGATTGCATTATTTACTTGTGCAGTCTATCACGCGCTCCATCTTGAATTAGTAAATGCTCCGTCTTCTGATGCCTTTTTGCTAGCCCTTAGGCGTTTCATTGCCAGGCGCGGGAGGCCCAGGATAATTTACTGTGATAACGGAACCAATTTCCGGGGTGCTTTCAATGACCTTGCGAAATTGGATTGGCATAAGATATCGAGAGAAACATCAACTCAAAGAATAGTTTAGAAATTTATACCACCCACCGCCGCATGGTGGGGAGGCTGGTGGGAAAGGTTGATTCGCCTTATTAAAGAATTATTGAGACGTTCTCTTGAAAAATCAATATTGACCTATGAAGAATTGTCTACAGTAATTTGTGATTGTGAATTTTTAATTAATAGTAGACCTTTAACATATATCTGAAGATCCACAGGAATTGATCCCTCTCACTCCTGCAATGTTTTTAATAGAGAATCGCTGTTCCGATACTACCGATATTGACGAATTAAATTCGCGAGACTTAAGAAAAAGAATGAAATTCAGAATTAAACTTTTAAGTAATTTAAGGCAACGTTTCAGGAAAGAATATCTAGGTGAGCTAATACAAAAACAGAATGATAATCGGATGCGTGAGCTCCGAGTTGGGGAAATGGTCTTAATTGGGGATGACAATAAGAAACGTTTGTCTTGGCCTATAGCTAAAATTATAGAATTAATCCCTGGTCGAGACGGGGAAATTCGCACAGTTTGGCTTAAATCTCAACATGGAACAGTAATACGCCCGGTACAACGCATCTTCCCTTTGGAAGTACAAGCGATTGCAAATAATGATAAGGAGTTGAAAGAGGAATCAAATTCTGTTAAATGTACCAAACCTGAAAATGTCTTGAATATTAATGATGTAATTGTGAAAAAATATACTTCTTCAGGAAGATTGATTAAAGAACCAAAGATACTGGATCTATTGAATTATAAATGTTATAGGTTTGAGACTCTCCCCAAGTCTCAAAGGTGTGAGTATGTTATGAATAAAAATGATTTGTGTTAATGAGTGGCTGCATGGCGCCACGTTTTTGTAACTGTGAAGTGGTTGTGTGACGTCACTATGCTCTGTATATAAAACGGGTGAAGCAATCACGTGTGCTTGCTCACTCGGCAGTTCTGAATAAAGTTAGTTTCTTTAATTTGCTGGCTGATGAATGAATCACTTTCCACCAACGCCCAGCATCTGGTAGATGTAGCCCACAGAACTTAAGAATTAACTGTGTTCCGAACAATATCTATTCCCTTGTGAGCTGGTACCCAAATGTATGTAATTGATTGAGCTATTTGGAGACACTCGTGTAACGTTGAAGTTAAATTTCATATTATCGTACTGGATTTTCTATTAATATTAAGGATACTTTTTAGAACTGATAAGCTGTCCGTCAGGATGACATAGTTTTCTGTTTCTGAAACCCAATTTTTTAACGCAGTCCATATGGCGATAGCTTCCGCTGTAAAAATGGAAATCATTTCTTTCAGTATGTAATTTTGTCTAACTTTTTTCTTGGGGATTGAAATTCCTATTGATGTTTGATTAGTATTTTTAGAACCATCTGTTGCAATTATAATACTGTTATTAAAGTTTGACTGGATATATAATCATTAAACATATTTTGCACAATGATATCTGGAAGATCTCTGTTTTGAAAAGGCAGTTCATGAGTATAGATGTTAATTTTGTGATTTTCATAGATTGGAGGAGTCCACTGAAGAATATCTACTTTAGAAATACATAGTTCTTGGAGCAGGTTGATTGACTTTTGAAAAATACTGATTTCTTTTTCTCTATATCTATAAAAATTATTTATATCCCAAAATAACCTTGCATTTGGTTACCAGTCTTTTAAAATGCTATTTGTTTAATAATAAATTTTTGACAAAGGAAATTATGTCGATTATTGATACTGCCATTCATAGATTCCGCTCTTAATACGTCTATCGGAGTGTTTCTTGGGAGACCTAGGGCTAAACGTAATGCTGCATTGTAAATTGGTTCTAGTTTTTGTCTATTGCTATTGCTTGAAAAGGAAAAAAGTTGATTTCCATTGTCAAAAATAGAACGGATTGTGGCATTAATAATATTTAAAAGAGTATCAGTTCTTGTTCCTATTTTAGGGGATGATAATTCTTTGATTGCATTTAAATATTTAAAACCTTTCTGTCGGAGGTAAATAATATGATTTTTCCAAGTGATATTGGGGTTGAAGATTATTCCTAGGATTTTGAGCCACTTTACTTCGGGAATAGGTTTATCACATATTTTAAGTATAGGAGGTATTGTACTTCTTTTACAAGCTTTTATTTAACTTTCACTGTATGTATGTAATTTGTTCGGGTGGAATCTTGCAACTCAATTTTGAAGCTGATATCTTCACCACATTGAGCTGAAATTTTGAATACACGTTTAGTTTGGATGACAATGCATGTTGTGACCATTTATATTCCGATATTGCAATTAAAAAGATATTAATTAAAAACGTTAAACTAGTTTTGGGCGCCAACTTCGATATACCTGCATTGTTGTAATTATGTTATTATTACAACAATGACAAAAGTTGGCGTCGAAAATCGGTTTTCAGCCAAACTGGAATTTCATAACGTTGCGCTATTGACTGTATTAATTAACTTTGTCTAAAAAATAATTACATTTCTACTACGTAAAAATAGTCTAATTTCTACAATGTATGCAATTTTTTTTACAAATTTCTATCTATTTACTTGGATTTAAATCCAAAACAAAAAAAGTAAAGCTGTTTTTCAAGTAGATTGGTACATTAAATACCTTTCTCAACTCTGCCAAGTTAAACTGAAATAGAGTATTATGGAAATTCTTTAAAAAATTTATCTAACTTTAATCTATGAAACTCAGACAAAAAATAGTTACAGAATCGGAAAAATCATTTTTTATATATCTTACCCATCAAAAAGGAATCCACTAGGAAAACAATAAGAGAAAAATATTATCCAGAAATGCAATGTATTTTCAATTAAAAAATAATTTTATATTAAAACTAGCTGACCCGGCAAACGTTGTTTTGCCATATAAATTATTTCTAGTGAATATTTTGGTAGTCAAATAAAAAATAACTAACTCATTTTAAGTGTGTGGGGATGTGATATTGAGTGAAAGAGGAATGGAAAGCTCTGTGAACGATGACGGCCTATAAAAGTAACAAAACACCAAACATTCATTTTTTGAATTCTTTGTACTTTTATTATTTTAACTAATAAATTTCAAATTACATCTCTATCACAAATTATGACAGTTAAAAAATAACTTAATCAGTCTCTTGGTGCAATGGAGTGTACGATATTTTTAGTGAGTCCATCTTTAGCCAACACAAACTAGATGATTTACCCATGCGAAAACATGGTCCGTGTGAAAAACATGGTGGGCCCAAATCTAAGCCACAAACAGACATCGTTTGGCTTTGAGACTTATTGATTGTCATTGCGTATGCCAGTCTAATTCGAAGTTGAATCTGTTTGAATTCAATTGGCACATCTGTGGGAATAATAAGGATTCGTGGTAGTAATATATCTTCCCCTTTGGAGCTTGCCATTCAAAATGCTAGCTTCGACAACGTTTTCAATCAATTCTTTCATCACTAATCAAGTGTCATTGCACAGCCATGGCGGGTTCAAATTACGAAGCAAAATAACCAGAGATCCAACGTTCAGTTGTAAATGGTGCGGAGGTATGCCTGGCAAATCCAATGAGCTCAAAAACTCTGCTGGATAATTTATAGGTTCGTTGGTATCGCAAACTGCATCGATAGATTTGTATGACATCAAGTCCACAGGCAACAACTGTTTCCTACTGAATATACGCACAAAATTTCAAAAGAATCGGTCTAGGCGTTTCATTTATCTCATGTCATCTATTTGAAATAATGATAACGAAGTGAAAAAGATTAAATTTTTCGCAAACATTTTAGAAATTTTTGTTTTATAAACCTACAATATATGCATTTTTGAATTAAAGATTTGTCCAAAAAATGGGGCGGGGGGACACATTTCACTCGTTGAATTGAAAAGTATACTTATACCTGTAACTGTCACCTGTTGATAAAAAAAAGGGCAGAACTCATCTAATTTGTATTTTCTAAAAATCTCTAAAATTGAAGCATAGAATGTTTGCTCTTTCGTAACTCAAAAACCAAGTGGATTCCCGCAAAACCAATTTTCGGTGGATCTCTACTCCGTAAGTTGAACATGCAAGCCAAATTTCAAGTCTAAATCTAACAGAAAAAAGCAAAAGTTTTACTATAAATATCCCTGTAATCCCGTTGAGAGCCGTTTTCCAAAATTACCGCTCTTAGCGGATTTCAATTCAATAAAAGAAAATTAAAACCAAATTTCATTATTATAGTCCTTGCAGCTCGAAAAAAGTAATTTTTTTGTCAATACGTCCCAGTAACCCCCTGCAACCCCCCAGAACTTGATTTGCTTAAAATTTATTCTTAGTGGATCCCTATTCAACAAAAGAAACATGCTTAACAAATTTCAAGTATATGGGTCTAACAATTAAAAACAGGAATTTTCTTCTGTAACTCCTCTTGACCCCTCGCAACCCTCCTTGGGGGTCAATTTTCGTTTTACTCTTTGTTACAGGAACTCTATTTCATGAAAGGAACATGCCTACCAATTTTCAAGCAGGATGATCAAGTAGTTTAAAAATTGAAATATTTATCGATTACGCCTCTTAATCTCCCGAAATTAAACTTAATAGTTGATATTCGCGAAACCCATTTTACAGCGGTTCTCTACTTTATGAAAGGAATCTGCTTATCAAATTTCAAGACTGTACGTCTAACAGTTTAAAAATGGGGATAATTGTCTATAACGCTACTTGAACCCCCGGAACGCCACTTCTGGGTCTGTTTTCACAAAACCCATTTTGTAGGGGAATTGCACTCTATGAAAGGAATCTGCTTAGCAAAATTTGAAGACTGTGCGTCCAATTAACTAAAAATGCAAAAAAATTATCAATAACGCCCCTTGAACCCCCGCAACACCACCTAGGGGTCGATTTTCACAAAACACATTTTGCAGTGTGTTTCTATCCTATGAGAGGAATCTGCTAACCAAATTTCAAGACTGAGTCTAATAGTTTAAAAAAAGAAATAATTATTTATATATCTGCCCTTAACCCCCCCCCCACAACAACCCTTGGGGGGTCAATTTTTTCCAAACCCGTTTTGTAGAGGATATTTACTCCCCATGAAGGAAACATTCCTACCAATTTTCAAGCAGGTAGGTCAAATAGTTTACGAACGAAAATATTTATCTCTTACGCCACTTATTCCCCTGCAACGCCCCTTAGAGGTCTGTTTTCACAAAACCTTCTTATAGTTAATATCTACTCTATGAAAGAAATCTCTTTATCAAATATAAAGACTGTGCGTCTAATAGTTTAAAAATATAACTAATTATCTATAACGCCCCTTAAGTCCCCTCAACGCCACTTGGGAGCAATTTTCACGAAACCCATTTTTAGCGTATCTCTACCCTATGAGAAGAATCTGCTTACTAAGTTTCAAGACTGTACGTCTAATAACTTAAAAATAGGAATTTATAACGCCCCTTAAACACCCCGCCCCCGCAATACCCCTTGGGGGTCAATTTCCCCCAAACCCATTTTGTAGCGGATATTTACTCCAGGAAAGAAACTTACCTACCAATTTTCAAGCAGGTAGGTGAAGTAGTTTAAAAATGGATATATTTATCTATTACGCCCCTTAATCCCCCGCAACGCCACTTAGAAGTCTGTTTTCACAAAACCCGTTTTGTAACTGATCATTATTCTACGAAAGGAATCTATATATCAAATTTAAAGACAGTGCGTCAAATAGTTTAAAAATGGAAATAATTATCTATAACGCCCCCTAAGCCCCTGCAACGCCACTTGGGGGTCGATTTTCAGCAAACTCATTTTGTAGCGGATCTCTACTCTCTGAATGGAATCCGCTTACCCAATTTCAAGATTGTACATCAAGTAGTTTAAACACATGGAAACAATTATTATTAAAGCCCTTAACCCCCCGTAACGCCCCTTGCGTTTCGAATTTGGGAAAATCCTTTCTTAGCTGATGTCTACTCTATCAAAGGAACATGTCTACCAAATTTCAAGTCTGTAGGTTGAATAATTCCAGAGATTTCGTGATTAGTCAGTCAGTCAGTCAGTGAGTGAGTGAGTCGCTTTTCTCCTTTATATATATAGATGTCGTCTGCATAGACCAGAAGATGACTGTCGTGTTGGATTTCAAAAATATCTGTCATATAAATCATAAAGAGGAAAGGGCTCAAGATGCAACCCTGAGGTACACCATAATTGTTTTTGCTGATTTTCGAAAAATTGTTCCGCCATTTAATTTGAATTGTTCTTTGATGTAAGAAATTTTGAACCCACATCGTAGCAAATTACCTGAATATCCAACTTTTTTTAATTTAGAAACTAGACCATTTGGCCACACTGAGTCATATGCTGATTTAATATCTAAAGCTACTAGTATAAAGTATTCCTTAAGTTCTATAGCCAGTATAATATGTTGAAGTTGAAGAATCGTATTATATAATACTGCTTCTGTGGGGGTAAAAGCCATGATGATTTACGTGAAAAATTTTATTTTGAAAGCTGAAATCTAACATTCTGTGTAGGATCATTCTTTCCATTAATTTGGCAACTATTGAGGTAAGTGAAATTGGGCGATATGACGCTATTTCCTTGGGATTTTTGTGAGGTTTTATGAATGGGTAAAATAATTGCGCGAGTCCAATCTTTTCGAATTTGACTAGAAGACCAACTGTCATTAAAGGATTTCAGGAGAAGATTTATTGCTTTGATGGGGAGGTGGTTGATTGTTTGGAGAGAAATTTTATCATGCCCTGGACTGCTGTTTTTTTTTATGAGATATTGCTATTTTTAATTCTTTTAAAGAGAACGGTTTATTAATATCTTGGCTATTGTCCGGAATAAAAATATTTTGGATACTATTATTGTTTTGCGTAATATTTTAAAAAACAATTTGCTTGGGATTGTTCATTTGTTAGTATGATTCCATTATTCTCAATGATGTTAAATGAGGAATAGTTCAAAATTGTTCTATTTTTGATTATCCGGATTATTTTAAAAAGAATTTTAGGAGAAGATATTTTTTCACATGTCTTGTGCCAAAAGTTTTCTTTACAGGTTTTTATAGTTCGCTTAAGTTTTGCACTTATTTCTTTATATTTTATCCAGTCTTCTTCTTTGAAGTATTTTCTTGCTTTTTTAAGGAGTTTTTTTTTTTTGCTCTTAAATACCCGCATGCTGCTGTCCACCATGGAGCTCTTTAATTTATCTGATTTATTTCTGATTCCTGAGATAAGATTTGGGCTTTTCTAATTTCTTCTATAATATCTATATTTATATTTTCATTTAAATTTAGCTTTTGTTGAATAAGATTAATAAATTTGTTCCAATTTGTTTTTTGTCTAAAATTATTTGTTGTTGAGCTGTTTGTTCTTTTGTAATTAATAATAGGGAAATGGTCACTTCCATAATTACCGGTACTTGTGGACCACGACATATAATTTAAATTTATAGATGAAAATGAAAGATGTAAAAATTCCCGATGAACGGAAATAAGTTGGGCTTTTATCGTTTAATAAAAATAAGTCATTTTTTCGATAATCTAATCAAAAATCTTCTTCCCAGACGTATTTGAATTTTTTGAACCCCATATTACATGAGATGCTTTGAAATCTCCCAATATTAAGCTATGATTATCTATATATGATGCTATTTTTGATAAGCTGTCGTCTTTAAGGTTACCCGGTGGGATGTAAATATTAAAAATTGTGATAGGAACTGTATCTATCTGAACTTTGACTAATAGAATTTCTAAGTCTTCGCTAATTTCTGAGAATATTTTTATTGCGCTAATATCTTTGTTTAAAATTATCATTAATCCTCCTTCTCTTCTGATTTCTCGATCGATTCGGAATATATTCTTATTGGGAATTGTAAAATTATCATTAGGGTGTAGCCAAGTTTCTTGGATTATTAAAATGCTTGCTATTTGAAAAATTGGTGAGAATAGAATATCTGATCTTTTGTTTTTAATTCCACGTGCATTCCATTGGATTATATTCATGATTTAAATGGGGAAAATGTGCAATACTACGAATTAGTTTAAATGTTCAAAAAGAAAACCGATTAATATTTATTTATTATTATTTTTTAGAGGATGCAAGAAATTTTGTATATTTATCTAAATTTTATTTTGTTCTACTATACTTTCTAAATTATTTTCTCTCTTTCCTGTTATGCTCTTTAGTCTTTTTCATTTATTTTTCTATTAATTCGTTATCTTGTGAAACTGTTATATTGGATGCAATTTTTTTAACGAAGATTCCATTGTGTTCATCCAGGATGAAAATTTTAAATTTATTTGAGTTACCATCACGTTTAGTTCTACCGTAAAACGTTGTACAATTTGTTCTAATTTCTTTTCAAATATGTTATTTTCTTCCAATTTTAATTTTAATTCTTGGAATTTTTTTTCTAGGGTTTCTATTTTCTCAGTTTGTTTATTATAAGTTACGGCCGAGAATGAGGTCTTTTTTTTCTTTATAAAACTTTTCGACTGCTTCGTTTCTCGAGATTTGTTGCTTATTTTTAATTTTTAAGATTTCGACTTCCTCTTGATATTTTTTACAACTTTTATCGTTAGCTTCATGATTTTCTCCACAAACGCTACATTTTTTTGTATTTATTTCTTTACACTAGTTTTCAGAGTGGTTTAGTGAGCATACACGGCATTTAATTGAGCTGCTACAATATTTATTTGACCAAATTTCCAACATTTAGTACATTGTTTAGGTTTTTCGAAAAAAAGGCTAGTTCTAAACATTTCAAATACTATTGATACTCTTTCGGGGATCGTGCATCCTATTTGGGTTAATTTAATTGTTTTGATAGGTTTGAATCCAGATTCTGTTTTTTTAGTGAACCGTTGAATGTCCAAAATTGCGTAATTGTTATTTTCTAGTTCCGATTTTATGTCATCTATTGTGTATTCCGTGTCAATTCCCTGCAAAATGTAACTAGTACTTAGGCCAATAAAGGATAATCTAGAACTTATTTTAAATCCATTAATTTCTTTAATTTTTAAAGCTTCTTTGGCGGTCGCGCAGCTATTTGTTTTGATTATGATTTCTGAATTTCTTGTTTTGCTTATACTCTGAATACTTTTCTTAATTGTGGAAACTCTCATTATTGATTCTTTTAATTTAAGTGGATTACCACTCTGGAAGTTATTTTACGATTTTAAGAAAATTGTAATATTCGGATTCGGTATTTAAATCCAATCTTTCCTCAAACCTGGCCAACAATTCCATATCAGTTAAATTGCATCTATATTTATTTAATGGTAAATCAGAACTTGTAGTCTCCCCCTCCATTTTATTTTCTGGGTGAGAAAAATCACACATTTTATCTACCCTACTCCAACACTCTATTTTGAATTAATACACTAACTTGTGTAAGTTCTAAAATTAAGACAAATTTCTCCAAAGTTAGATGAAAAGTTAACTAAATAACTTTCAAAAAGAGAAGGAAAAAAAACTTAAACAGAAACGATCTCACCAATTCGGATCCACTTCAACACGATATCATGGTAATCCTCTGCTGCACAGTTTCAAATAAACAAACAGTTACAATTACAGTTACAGTTATTATTTGGGGGGGGGCAGGTATGAAGCGGCAAATGCTATTATCCCATAAAAGATTAAGAAAAAATTAACAAATTAGTTGATGACAAAATATTTCATCTTTTGAATAAAAAATCTAAATGTTGTTCCATTTGATACAGCTTTCTCCAGTAACTCCTTGAACGTGATATTGAAACGAGGATCAATTTTGAGAAAAAAATTTAGATGATTTCCAGGATGAGTATATCCACTGTAGCTTAACAAGATATGGCCCAAGTCATTTAAACAATTGCAAGAGCTACAAATTATATTATCTGATAATTTAAATTTTTGGAGAAGTCCTCGAGCAAGGATCATTTTACTAAAGATTCGAGTACCCAGAATTTCTTCTCTTCAATTTTTTGTCCACTTAGAGATTATGGTGAAAAGAGGCAACATTTCTTCTCATACTGTATTAATTTATTGCGGAGCTCACCACACATCGACTTAGTGTGTTTACATCGCTCTGCGTCCACCAGGCCAGATTCTCAAAACTATTCAAAGGGGTTGCCATATTCCGTACGGGACCCATGGTCAGGTTTACCACAGAGTATCCCCCCAGTGACTGAGGGTATTAGCCCAAGGGAACGACATTAGTTTTTAAAATTTTATAAACATTATTTTCTTTCTTTCCCCTTTTTCTTTCTTTTTGAGAATCCGTACTGGTAGAAATACATTAACAATTTGAATATGATATATATACAGAAAAAATAGAACATGTAAATAAGATATATACAAATATAATACAAAAAAATTTCCAACTGAAAGCTCTTCTAGAAGGAGAAAAAAATTTATGTAACATAAGTGGCTAGTTTTTTTGGAAAATCTACATGTCTTCCTGATTTTGTGGTATATATTGTTTTTTTTAGTAGATATTTTATCATCTTTTACACTTTTGCTCACTGAAGGTGGAGTTTCACACACAGTTTCTGAGAGATGTGCGGGTTTGACGCGATCTAAAGAAACTTTAGTTTTTCGACCATTAACGTCAATGGTGATAGTTTTGTCTGTTCTGGACAGAACTTTATGTGGTCCAGTATACGGTTGACATAAAGGTGGTTGCACACGATCGAATCTCAAAAAGATATGAGATGATGATTTTAGTGAAGGATGAATGTAGAATCGATTAGTGCAGTGAGCAGATGTTGCAACAGGATTCAGTTGTTGCATTCTGTTACGAAGATTAGTGATGAAATTATTATCACAAAAAGGAATGTTTGATTTATCTATCATGTCACTAGGAAGACGTAGGTTTGTTCCTTAAACAATTTCAGCACAAGAAGATTGCAAATCTTCTTTAACTGCTGTTCTAATGCCGAGAAGAATGATGGGGATTATTTCAGACCATCTGTCATTCTCATGGGCTTTAATGGCTGATTTTAAATGTCGATGGAAACGTTTTACTATTCCATTTGAAATTGGATAATATGTTGTAGTTTTGATATTTTGTGTTCCCAGCATGCGAGTAAATTCAGCATACATTGATGAACGCATCTGGGTTCCTTAATCAGAGGTGATTATAGATGGGCAACCAAAACGAGAGATCCAAATGTCAAAAATTGCACGGCAAATGGTTTTTGCTTGCATGTCTGGAATGGGGATTGCTTCTGGCCATCTGGAGAAGTGGTCGATTATCGTAAGAAGATAACGATGACCTTCAGATGGTGGCAAGGGACCTACAATATCTATGTGAATGTGAGTGAATCTAGCGTCAGGAAGTTAGAACGTTCCTAGAGGTGTTTTAGTGTGCCTTTGGATTTTCGACTATTGACACGATTCACAACACCGGACCCATTGCTTTATTTGGATTTTCATGCCAGGCCACACGTAGCGAGAGCAGATGAGTTTTGTAGAAGCTACTATCCCTGGATGTGCAAGATTATGAAGATAGTTGAATATTGTTCTTCGAAACGATAAAGGGACGAAAGGACGTGGAACTCCTGTTGAAATATCGCAAAGCAAATTGCAATCTGAGGTTTGGCATGGTTTTAGCTCTAATTTAAGAGATTATTCATTATTCTGCAGAAATTTTTGAACTTCTGGGTAATTTTTCTGTGCTAATGCAAATTCTTTAAAATTTAAATTTGGAGAATTAGTAATTGAATCAATTTCGATTCTGGAAAGAGCATCAGCAACTATGTTCTCTGAACCTTGAACATGTCGAATGTCGGTAGAATATTGGGAAATTAAATCTAAGTGGTGTAGTTGTCGAGGAGAACATTTATTTGGGTTTTGTTTAAAAGCATAAATTAGGGGCTTTTGGTCAGTGTATATTGTGAAGTTTCTGCCTTCTAACATATGCTTGAATTTTCTTATAGCCGAATAAATTGAAAATAGTTCCCTGTCATAAGTCGACCACTTTTGCTGACTTTTGTTGTTTCATGGAGAAAAAGGCTATTGGTTCCCATTTCTCCTGTAATAATTGGGATAAAGTGCCTCCAATAGCAATATCTGAAGCGTCCACCCATAGGCTCAATTGAGCCCCTGGAATAGGATGTCTTAAAAGGGTAGCTTCTGCCATAGCGTATTTCGCTGCAAGAAAAGCTTGTTCTGCGTTTTCATTCCATTTTGATGGTTCGGATGATTTACGAACACTAGAATGAGATTTCTTTTGATTTGTATGTCCTTCTAAAAACTGAACAGTGGGAGCAAGTATATGTGCGGCTTTTGGTATAAAGCCCCTATAAAAGTTAAACATGCCCAAAAATCTACGCAATTGTGTTAATGTGTTTGGTTTAGGAAAATCTAGAATACATGTAGGAAAGGAGTGCAAGTTTTATTTTACTTCTTTTGATTTTTATTGTAAGAGATGGCACCACTAATCGAAACCATGTGAGTTTTAGCTGCGCGATACGATGAGGTCATGTATTTATAAAGGGGGCAGAAAAGAAAAACTGAGAGTTGCACCAAAGCTTGAACGAAGGCAGGTCAGAGGAAATCGCTCTCTCCGTTGTTTTGAGAAAGAGTACGTGTTTTTGGAATTAGTACGGTGTTATCTCGAATTATTTAAAACCCCTTGTAAATAGTAAATGCTTTAGTTGTGTTATTAATAAATTAAGTTATTTTAACTCTGCGTGCTTATTTTAACGTTAAAATCGAACCTTCCCCGAGACGCCGTCCTACATGCATTTTACTTTATCAGGTAGAGGTTTAATTCCATTTTCTGACAGATTAAAGCCTAAAAAGTCTAGTGATGGTGCACCAAATATGCATTTAGATACATTAATGCATAGACCGTATTCATCTAATTTTGAAAATAGGTTCTTTAAATGTTGATAATGGTTCCTGGGGATTTTTTGATGCAATTAAAATGTCATCGACAAAAGCGTAAATTCCAGGTAAGCCACGAGTGACTTCATCGATAAAGCGTTGAAACGTTGCGGATGCGTTACACAATCCAAATTGCATTCGTGTGCTTTCAAATATACCAAACGGAGTGCAAATTGCCGTTTTGTGTATATCATCTGGGTGAATAGGAATTTGATGATAGGCTTTTACTAGATCAATTCGACTAAAAACTTTTGAGCCATGTAATTCAGCTGTAAAATCAGCAATACAAGGAATGGGGTATTTATCTTTTAATGTTTGAGAATTTAACGCTCTATAATCACCAACAGGTCTCCAATCTAAAGTACCTTTCTTAGGAACCATATGAAGTGGGGAAGCGTAGCTACTTTTTGAAGGTTGTAAATGTCCCAGATGCATCATGTTTTGAAATTCTGTTTTTGCAATTTTTAGGCGATCTGGTGCCAACCTTCGGGGTGTTGCTACCACAGGAGGACCTTTTGTTATCATATGGTGAACAGTGTTATGTTTCACTGTTTGATTTGGATTAGGCAATTTTGTGATAAAGGGAAATTCTTTCAAAAGTTTATGGTAAATTGTACCTTTAGAGAAAGAAATCTGGACTGAATGGAGATTAGCATGTTTTAAATGGCCTACTGATTGTAATTTTGTTTTAGTATCTCTAAGACATTTATGTCTGAGATCTGGCACCAATTCAAAATAATGGAGGAAATCTGCACCAAGAATTGGTGTACTTACATCTGCAATCAGAAAAGTCCACCTAAAATCTCTTCGTAAATTAAAATTTGAGGTTAATGTTTTCTGCCCATATACATTAATTGAGGATGAATTCGTGGCAAAAAGGTTTTGTTGTAAAGCATTTCTTTTTTGATAGGCATTAGCAGGAATTAAAGACACGTCAGAACCGGTGTCGACCAAAAAGGAGATATTTGTTGTCCGGTCTCGAATGAACAGGCGACGTGATTCCTTGGGCAAAGAATAAGTCGCCATTATTCTTTGCTGGCTTCGTTTCCCTGCCATGTGCATGGTTTAATGCATTTTTCTTCTCTACATTTTTTTCCGAAACGCGTGTGAAACCAGCAAATCGAAAAATCACGCTTATTCGAAATGCTTCTTTCACGGGAATTTTTGTTCCGACGGTATCGAGAGCGACCACGAGAGATTGAAAG
Source organism: Trichonephila clavata (assembly GCA_019973975.1). NCBI lineage: Eukaryota > Metazoa > Arthropoda > Arachnida > Araneae > Nephilidae > Trichonephila > Trichonephila clavata. The sequence continues at coordinate 9,555 of BMAO01039346.1, read as the reverse complement.
GCGATCAAATCTTTTATTTAATTTTTCAATTTCACGAAACAGTTTAGATTCTAATGATTGATTTTTTTATTGGAAACAGAAAAAGTTTCAATAGGAGATGGCGAGACTTCGAAAATTCTGTCCGCAATGTCGGTGGCTTTGTCTAACGTGAGGTCAGAAACAGCTAAAATTGTTTGAACTGAAGACGGCAAACGCTGCAGAAATAACTCCGTCGTCAGTTTATCATCACCATTCAAAGATTCTGCGCGCCGTTTCATGTTACGCAGGCAGTAGTTCGGAAGGTTTTCCAGAGCCTAATTCTTCCCCCGAAAGGAGTTTCCGAATCTCCTGCTGGGACGATTCCCCTGAACGATTTATGAGTTCGTTTTTTATTTGCGCGTAGGGATCAGTGGCATCTGGGTGCATGAGGATATCGCGAACTAAAGACGCGGTGTCGGGAGGGAGATGAGCTACTATGTAATTGTGTGTGTACTTAGTTAAAGACTCAGTTATTGGTTTTGGGGTTGCTAAAGCGAATGTACTCTCGCACATAACAAACCACAAGGTGGGATCGGATCTATTATATACTGGTATTTTTACAGCATTTATTTCCGACATTGTGCAAGTTTTAGAACAAAATTACTAAATAAACAATAAAACAGATATACATTCAATAATACAGTGCTATAATAATCAGTAATATTATAGTTAATTAGAATTTGGCATTTTCATCTATAGTATACATGATATTTTTAACTTGTATCACAAGGATTTTATTTCATCCGAAATTATCACATGCAATCAATTAATTTTAGCATTAGATATGAAAGAATAAATAAAATACGAAATTGATAAAACAATTCAAGTTAAATTAAAAGCACAGAAAAATGAAACAGAGAAAAAAAATCCACTTATCTGTGATACATTTGCAATTGAAGATGAGAGCCACACCCGAAATCGAAACCAAGGAAGTAGATGCTCGGATCCATAGACAAAGGAATTGAGTCCTTATACTAAATTTAGTTGAATGACGATGTTTTTTTTCCATCACCACCGATTTCGTAAAATACTATTCACAAGGTAAAGGTTTTGCGTGAAGATACAGGGTCACCACTATAGTGAAAAGAGGCAACATTTCTCATACTATATTAATTTATTGAGGAGCTCGTCACACATCGACTTAGTGTGTTTACATCGCTCCGCGTCCGCCAGGCCAGATTCTCAAAACTATTCTAAGGGGTTGCCATATTCCGTACAAGACCCATGGTCGGGTTACTACAAGATGATACCAATGTATGGAATATTACCCAAATTTTCAAAATACTTCCTTGAATAAAAATTGTCATTCGCTTTTTTAAATCTTGTATCAAGCAAAATATATCATTTTTTTAATAATGTCTTCCGAGTGCGAGTGTGATATTCAATACCATCCCATACCATAATACCCGGTGCAGGACCAGTGTGGTGGTACATAACGCAGCTGTTCGGCATCCTCTCTCCACGGTGTCTCCAGACTCGAATCCGACCATCGTGGTGTTGCAGACAGATGCGTGACTCATCAGTAAAGACAACTTCATTCCATTCTGCCACCCACATCCTTCTTTCATCGCACCATTGGCGGCGGAGACGCATGTGGTTCTGCATCAAGGATAGACCAAGCAATGGATGTCTTGCGGACAGACAACTCTGCTGTAAACGGTGTCGAATAGTACTCGCAGACACTGAATGATGCATTACAGACTCAATGTGCTGTACTATGATTCGTGATGTGACTGAGCGATCCGTCACTGCCATGCACACAATTTGCCTGTCCTCACGTGAAGTGGTGCACTGAGGTGGATGCGATCGACCACGTCGATCCGTCGTACCCTCCTCCATCCAACGGTCACATATCCGCATTATAATTGTTTGGTTTCGTCCAACACGGCTACCGATTTCCCTGAAAGATAATCCACAATCTCGGTAGGCCACTCTATCCTTCCTCTGTCGAACTCGGATACTTGATCAAAAGCTGATCGATTTTTTCTACGAGACATAACTGATAGTTGTTTGAAAAAACTAGAAGAAAAACACAATTGCCGAACTTGAAATCGTCGAAATCTCCAAGCTTTAAATGGCACTTTGAGGTGGCACCACAGGAGTGCGTGATGTGTGTCTGCGCTGAAATTCTAATTATTTGCATATCTCACCTCCGCTAATGCATGTTGTAAATTTCATGTTATTTGTGTGCTTCCTTCAGGGTGTTACATTTACGGTGGCCAGCAGTGTATTTTTAAATTATCCCTTTTCCGAAAATATTAATTGCACAAAAAAACTCAAGGAAAATGTTTAAAAAAACTTTTTTCTGTGATGGTTTTTTTATCCTTTTTTTGCTAAATTTAATGCTTTAATATGCAGAGTTTCTTGATAAAATTATTCATTCAAGTATCTTGATGAAAAAATGTTTAAGACTCATTTATTAAGTCATCAAATACTTTTTCTGCTAAACATTATTATTACAAAAATATGTTAAAAAGCTTTGTATAGAGTGTTTTTAATGGTTCAGTTTAATTTATTTGTTTTACTGTTTATTTTATGGTAGTACATACAAAATACTATGTTTAATTAAATGCTTGGAAACTCTACATCGTCTGAGTTTCTTACGTATGTTTTAAATTTTTAATTTTAAAAACTTAAATACTTTTGATTAACTCCTTATAGGGGCTGCGGTAACGTAGTGGTTATGGTAATGAACTCGAGGCTGGAATGTCTCAGGTTCGATTCCTAGAGCCCCAGAGGACCCAGCGTGTAGAAGTGGCTGATATACGTTAAATCTCTAGAGACTCAATGTCCTCCCGTTTATGCGGTGTTATAGTTAGGAGAGGGGGTTACCAGCTCTTCGTCAGTTGACCGAGGTTAAAAATTACGAGGTCCTTCACCAATAAACCTCTTTCAAAGTTAAGCATTATTATCATTGAAAGTATCCGACTACCTTAAAACTGTGAATTTTGCCAAAAATTGACAATTTTTTTTATGATTTTATTTTATGGGCCATCTTATCAGCTTTATAAAAATACCAAGTTTATCATTTTTCTGTTTACTAGAACAAAAACTACACTCATGTTGTCGTAGTCTCTCACTACCCCTATGATTATTAACTCCCCTTTGCACATTATCTAAATTCGGGTATGTTGGATTCATAATTAACAACTACTAAATTAATAAATCAATATCATTTATTAATCTTTCTTAATAGATAAACACACAAATATTAATCAAACCTTAAGAACAACAAATTACAGTGGAGTGAGATAAGAACTCAATTATGAACGACGGAACACTAACTGAGACTACGGAGAATAACGCATACAATCAAACTACGCATTTAAATCTAATTTATGAAAATCACAGACCTGATATCTTTTTAAGGCAGGATTCTTTAATATTTGAAGGATCTATAGAGCGGCTTCAATCCTTGATATCTTCAGTTACGTCCGAACCGAATTAATGAATCTTTTTCAATAATCTTCCTTCAGCTAACAAACTTCACTTAGTTAAACTAATCTCCTAGAATCACCTTCTTAATCAATCTCGTAGTTAACTCCTCTATCAAAACACGTAGTCATCCTCTTCTCTTCATTCCATTTCTCCCTTTTATATCTTTTTCGAACTCGCTAAACCCGAAACTATCTTGTTTGCATAAGTCACACTTTTAGCTCTCAGCGGGGATTGGTTAAAATAAATACAATCTTAAAAGAATTTGAGAGAAGGTTAGTGAAACGCGTAAGCACCCGTCACAATGTCCATAAATTAAGGATAATGAAGTTCAGGCAAAGAAAGAGACAGAAGCAAAACAAATTTGACTTATTTGTAAAGCCTTTTTATTAAACAAAAGGTAAAGAGCAAAAAAGATGCTATATGTTTGATATAATCAATAAAAATTGCGATTTTTACTCCCTGGAGCAAATTTCAAAAAGAACCTATTTACAAAAAAAAGTATAACATAGTTAGTATGATGGTTAGTACGGAGTATGTCTCCCGGACGATGCAATACAGGCCTTACAATGCCTACGCATGCTGAGTATCAAATTATCAATCTGATCTTGGGGAATATTACACCACTCCATCAACCAATGCCCTCCGAAGTTCCGGTAGACAGGTGGGAGGGGGTTTACGGGCTGCAATTCGTCGGCCAAGCATATCCCACACATGCTCTATTGGATTCAAGTCCGGTGAGTATGCTGGCCAATCCATACGGGTGATATTCTCCGATTGAAGGCATTCGTCTACAATGTTTGCATGGTGACGACAGGCGTTGTCATCCATAAACAGAAATTCAGCACCCATGGCGCCCCGAAACAAACGTACATGCTGTTCCAGAATGACATCCCGATAGATGTGGCCTGTCATCGTTACACTCTGAACATGCAGGTCAGTTCTGGAACCAAGAATAATTCCTCCCCAAACTAGCCATCCTGCACCACCGTAACAGTGTCGTTTAATGGTGTTCTCTTGGTGGTATCGGGTACCCGGCGCTCTCCATATGAAAGTCCTGCGATAATCAGACTGCAAACTAAACCTGGACTCGTCGGAAAACATCACATAAGACCACTGTTGCGGTGTCCACAATGCATGCTCTCTACTCCAGGTTAATCGCAGGCGACAGTGAGTTGCGGTAAGGGGAACACATCTGACAGGCCTACGAGCATATAGAACAATGTATCCTAAGCGTCTGTACACGGTCTGCCTTGAAACTGTCGTACCGGTAGCTGAAGAGAGCTGACGAGACAAGTCTGATGCTGTGCTCCGTCTGTTTCTATTGGCAGTAACTGCCAAATACTGGTCCTCATTCGGCGTTGTAACTCGGGGGCGATCTGTGCTGTAACATTTACTCACATTACCATCATCTTGGAATTGTTGCCAAAGCCTGGAAATGACACTCTGGGCGATTCCAAGTTCCTCGGATATTTCGGGCTGGGTACATCCACATTCCAGTTGTCCGATAATTCTACCACGTAAAAAATCATCCAAATGCTTCCTTTGTGCCATAACTACGTGGTTATTGCACTGAAAGGCTTTTAAAGCACTTGTGAACAATTTTACTTCTTTGCCACCATTCCTTATATGCCCCTCTCTTACACTCTCGTCATTGTGACATACCATCCGCGCCATCTGGTGGTTTCCTGTAATTTGCATATTCTTCTTCAAGATGTGTGTGATAATTCTACAGGTGAAATTTTTATTTTAGAGTTCAATTTCTGTGTGATTCTGAATTATCCTTAATTTATGGACATGAGTGTACAAGTGTTTTAGTAAAAGCAGATGCCATTTTTAAGCAAGATGTCATACTTTAAAACGCATTTTACACGAAATGTGATTTTTTTGAAAATAATCAAACGGGGTCAGCGATTGCTAAAAAAGTTTTGAACATAATTAACTGAATTTTTTTCTGTAAGTTCTGCGTAATAGTAGAATTGTTTTAACCTTCAGATTTATCAATCACTGTTTTATTACAAAATTTACAATCCCTTATGTGAATATAATCACTGTCTTTTTAAGCATTTTCATATAATGACTGAGATAAAGTGCTCTAGTTTTTGTAAAAAAGAAAATATATCTTTTATCCTGGAGGTCATTTCAAAATTGAATATTATAGCAACAGATTAGATTGAAAAAAATTGAAAATTTGTTCATAAACCTTTGGTGCAGAATGGACCACGTTTATGCTATTTTTTGTCAATTTTTACCTATTTTTTCCCATTTTAGTAATAATATTTTCTTTTTCTCTTCTTAATTTTAGCCTATTTTTCTTAAAATGCACTAAACAAATCTAAAAATAACAATAAAAAATCCCTATATCTCCTTTTTTTAAAAAGGAAGTTGTCGCAACCAGTCGGATACCTTAAATACGAAGGTAAAATACTTTATTTTTACAAATACATGACATAAATATCAAATTACACATAGTTTTTATTTCCTTCCAATACTAAGGAAGATAATAATTTATAATTATGACAAAATTCCCATTTTAGTATAATCAATAAGAATTTCTAGCCAACATTAAAGCTAGAACTAATCTAGAAATTTTACATCTCTTACTATTCTAAATTTATTATTTGTTTTTTTTTTCGTTATCTTAATTTCTAAAGGAGATAATCACTCATATTTTTTCAAATAAGCAAACGCTTCAGTTAAAGATTTTGTCTTTTATAAAACAAATACTTTGAATTTTCCTCCATCATATTAATTCAGAGTTGATTTATTGTAAACAAATATTATTTCATACAAAGGTTTTTTTCGATGTAATAGTTAAGAGATATAATTTGGAAGTGAGTATATGCTAGTAATATGGTATTTTATTTCCCATTTCTCATTGCTTTTCTCTTTTTTTTTTATTTATAGTTTTTCGAAAAATAGTGATTTACAAAAAAAATTTTGATATTGCGTAAGTTAGTGAATAGTTCAAGACAATTCATTTCTGCTCCAGATAATAAAATCTCTTAAGTAAATGTGTTGAAAACAAATCCTGAATTATTCACATATAATTAATTTAGATTTCGAAACAATTGAAACATCATGACTCCTAGACAAGATTCATGAAAGGTTTAGTTAAATATCTTCAACGAGTACGAAATAAGAAATAATACGAGTTTTGTTCGGTGATTAACTATACAAAAATACTAGCCACGCCCAATTCCTGTTCTTTTTAAATCAAGATATGAGAGTTATAAAAGTGTTTATTTTTAATGCAGTCGAATGCTTAAAGCTAGGACTTAGATATTATATACTAGCTGTTACCCGCCCGCTTCGCTGGGTATTTCATGATGTTTTATAAATTTTTACTGCTTATATATATGTACTAGCTGTTACCCGCCCGCTTCGCTGGGTATTTCATGATGTTTTATAAATTTTTACTGCTTATATATATGTATAAATTATTGATATCGAAGCATTAAGAATTCGATTGTATTGAAAATATACTTATAACTTTAACTGTCGCAAAAAAAAAAGGGCAGAACTCATCTAATTTGTATTTTCTAAAAATCTCTAAAATTGAAGTATAGAATGATGTTTGCTCTTTCGTAACCCCAAAAACCAAGTGGATTCCCGCAAAACCAATTTTTGGTGGATCTCTACTCCGTAAATTGAACATGCAAGCCAAATTTCAAGTCTAAATCTAACAGAAAAAAAGAAGTTTTACTATCAATATCCACGTAATCCCGTTGAGAGCCGTTTTCCAAAATAACCGCTCTTAGAGGATTTCAATTCAACACAAAAAAAATCCAAACCAAATTTCATTATTATAGTCCTTGTAGCTCGAAAAAAGTAATTTTTTTTGTCAATACGTCCCAGTAACCCCTGCACCCCCCTAAGAACTTGATTTGCTTAAAATACATTCTTAGTGGATCCCTATTCAACAAAAGAAACATGCTTAACAAATTTCAAGTATATGGGTCTAACAATTAAAAACATTAATTTTTTTCTGTAACTCCTCTTGATCCCTCGCAAACATCCTTAGGGGTCAATTTTCGTTTCACTCTTTGTTAGAGGAACTCTATTCCATGAAAGGAACATGCCTACCAATTTTCAAGCAGGGTGATCAAATAGTTTAAAAATGGAAATGTTTATCGATTACGCCTCTTAAACTCCCGAAATTAAACTTGGTAGTTGATATTCGCAAAACCCATTTTGTAGCGGTTCTCTACTTTACGAAAGGAATCTGCTTATCAAATTTCAAGACTGTACATCTAACAGTTTAAAAATGGGGATAATTGTCTATAACGCCACTTGAGCCCCCGCAACGCCACTTCTGGGTCTGTTTTCACAAAACCCATTTTGTAGGGGAATTGCACTCTATGAAAGGAATCTGCTTAGCAAAATTTGAAGACTGTGCGTCCAATTAATTAAAAATGCAAAAAATTATCAATAACGCCTCTTGAACCCCCGCAACGCCACCTAGGGGTCAATTTTCACAAAACATATTTTGTAGTGTATTTCTTTCCTATGAGAGGAATCTGTTTACCAAATTTCAAGACTGAGTCTAATGGTTTAAAAATAGAAATAATTATTTATATCTGCCCTTAACCCCTGCAACACCCCTTGGGGGTCAATTTTCTCCAAACCCGTTTTGTAGCGGATATTTACTCCATGAAAGAAACATTTCTACCAATTTTCAAGCAGCTAGGTCAAGTAGTTTAAAAACGAAAATATTTATCTATTACGCCACTTATACCCCGCAACGCCACTTAGAAGTCTGTTTTCACAAAACCTTCTGATAGCTGACTCTATTAAATAAATCTATTTATCAAATATAAAGACTGTGCGTCTAATAGTTTAAAAATGGAAATAATTATCTGTAACGCCCCTTAAGTCCCGCAACGCCACTTGGGGCAATTTTCACGAAACCCATTTTGTAGCGTATCTCTACCCTATGAGAGGAATCTGCTTACTAAGTTTCAAGACTGTACGTCTAATAACTTAAAAATCGGAATTTATAACGCCCCTTAAACCCCACCCCCGCAACACCCCTTGGGGGTCAATTTCCCCAAACTGTTTTGTAGCGGATATTTACTCCATGAAAGAAACATTCCTACCAATTTTCAAGCAGGTAGGTCAAGTAGTTTAAAAACGAAAATATTTATTTATTACGCCACTTAATCCCCTGCAACGCCACTTAGAGGACTGTTTTCACAAAACTTTCTTATAGCTGATCTCTACTCTATGAAAGAAATCTATTTATCAAATATAAAGACTGCGTCTAATAGTTTAAAAATGGAAATAATTATCTATAACGCCCCTTAAGTCCCGCAACGCCACTTGGGGGCAATTTCCACGAAACCCATTTTGTAGCGTATCTCTACCCTATGAATAGGAATCTGCTTACTAAGTTTCAAGACTGTACGTCTAGTAACTTAAAAATCGGAATTTATAACGCCCCTTAAACCCTCCGCCCCCGCAACACCCCTTGTGGGTCAATTTTCCCAAAACCCATTTTGTAGCGGATATTTACTCCAGGAAAGAAACTTACCTACTAATTTTCAAGCAGGTAGGTGAAGTAGTTTAAAAACGGATATATTTATCTATTACGCCCTTAATCCCCCACAACGCCACTTAGAAGTCTGTTTTCACAAAACCTGTTTTGTAACTGATCATTATTCTACGAAAGGAATCTATTTATCAAATTTAAAGACAGTGCGTCAAATAGTTTAAAAATTGAAATAATTATCTATAACGCCCCCTAAGCCCCTGCAACGCCACTTGGGGGTCGATTTTCACCAAACTCATTTTGTAGCGGATCTCTACTCTCTGAAAGGAATCTGCTTACCCAATTTCAAGATTGTACATCAAGTAGTTTAAACATGGAAGCAATTATTTATATCGCCCCTTAACCCCCTTAACGCCCCTTGCGTTTCGAATTTCGGAAAATCCGTTCTTAGCTGACGTCTACTCTATGAAAGGAACATGTCTACCAAATTTCAAGTCTGTAGGTTGAATAGTTCCGGAGATATCGTGATTAGTCAGTCAGTCAGTCAGTCAGTCAGTCAGTCAGTCAGTCAGTGAGTGAGTCGCTTTTCTCCTTTATATATATTAGATATA